>ML799823.1:91989-118006 GCA_009831015.1 Picea engelmannii | reverse complement strand
CTTTGTTACAATAATCTGCAAGCTAGGGTTTTCATACCCTCGACCCTTATTTATACTAAATATGTCTATCAAGAGAAGCATCTAGAGGAAGATCCTTCTAGAAGTGGAAGCTTCTATTAGGTCTTCTTACATCCGCCTTATTCTACTTTATTGAAAGGCCTTATTAATATTGACCTTTATTACATCCGAATATATTTCTCTACCTATGTGCGGGTTAGGACCCTAACATGCGATTTCTAGAAACTCCATTTTTGTTTGAATGTATAAATGCAGACGGTCACGGTATTTGAGCACCATATGTCATTCAAAGTCTTTGATACCCAATTTGGTGCGCATGGTATGGAAAATATTGGTGAAATTTGGTATTGTTTGGTCTCTTTCTTAACGCAGGGTGATCCATCTTGTGTATTGGTCCTTGTAGCTTCCAACATGTTAGTATTGTTCTTTAATGGCATCCCTGAAGGAATCCCACATGGGGGCGACCGCAAATATTGCAGATTCCTCTATGCCCGTTTGCTCAGAGTAAGTATCCCACCAGTCCTTAACATGGGGGACGACCTTGAGGAGTGCAAAAGTAATATTTTCCCTATCGAAAAAATTTGTGGACCAAAAAATACCCTTCGAGCAGATTCAACCATTTATCTACAACATCTGCATCTATTAGTCCTTCAAATAATGGAATATCAAAATGTACATGTACCTTGAAGGGGGTTGCATGGCTGCTTGATGAAGATGCATCTGTTGTGGGCAGCCGTCGAAGGATCTGTGCAAAGTTGTCCATCATTTCGTTCCTTTGTCGCGCAAGGGTTTCCTCGAGCAACATTTTAAAAGGATCTTCTGCTCCATCATCTTTCTTTTTGTCCTCCATGGGTTGTTTTCGGGCTTGGTGCGACTGATCTTGCAAAGGTTCGACTGGTTTTAGTCCCAACTTCTTGTACCCAAATCTTATCGGGGACATGCACAAAGAAAAATAAATGAAGAGCAGACCACTCTGATACTATAGATCCAGATTTATGAGTAAAACAAAATGAATAATAGACTGAATACAATAACACAGAGATACGAAGAACAACGACATATATACAGTGAACAATAACTTCTATTGAATAAATAAAATAGGTTGAAACTGTAAAACTGCAGAACTAAAAACACTTGCTCGAATAGTGGTAGATATCTCCGAGAAGAGATGTGGCTGCTACGCACATCCATCTGAGCAGAATGATTACAATGAGGCTCTAGAGGCCTTTTTAACATTACTCATGAATTCCCAAAGCCTAGACATCTAAAAACCTAACCCTAGGAGATGAAGCACCAAAAGTTATGTGGGCCTCGATGGGTAAGTTGGTACCTCAACTTCCCGAGGTCGTAACTTTTGCATACAACCTCCATTTTAGGCACGTAATAGCCTGTTGGAAAGGTTTTTTCGAGAACTACACATTATGTCATCAAACTTTGACTTTGTCTATAGTTTTAATGTGACAAGCCAAAAAAACACTATTTAGGGCCCTAAAACGGCCCTGGAAGTACAAAAATATGTATTGACATGAAAACATCCAAAATAAGCCAATTGGATTAGGTGGGTGGCCACCAATATCCACCTGGAAGCTGTGTAGGGCTTCAGATAGCCACAGAAGTGTAGAACCCACAATTACAAAGAAGTACAAAAGAATGTGTTGAACTAAAACTGTCAAGAGGAGCCAGTTGGAACAAGTGGGTGGCCACCAATATCCACTTGGATCAATGGACTACACCCCAAGGGTCATTGGGCACCAACCTAGTACAACTTATCAGTCCATCGATAAGTATCATACTCAACTCAGTCCATCGAGGAGTACCTCTCACACGTCAACCCAACTCAGTCCATCGAGGAGTACCTCTCACAGGTCAACCCAACTCAGTCCATCGAGGAGTACGACCTGGAGAATGTCTCACAAAACTACAATCATCAACAAAATCAATGCTTACATATGATTAAATTGTCTGAGAGTTAATGCCAAAACTAGACCTCCTTCCATTTGGGCATGACCCACTACTCAATGATCATGTCCATATTGATTTCTTGTTGATCCTCACATCTTCCTTCCTTTCCCTCTCTGCATATGAAAAATGAAAGCACTTCATCCTGCAAAATCCCTAGATTGTCGTCTTGAATCTCTGCCTTCAAGTTCAAGTTCAATTTATAATCATTTGTTATCCTAGAAAACTAATCTGCCCAATTGATTTCATGAATGGTACATTCTCTCTACAGTATTGAAAATCAAAAGTAGAGAAATGGGTCTTGTACACTGAATTCTTAGAGGTTGTCTGGCCTTTAAGTCGTCCAAGGAAAAATTGGCTTCGTCCACGTGCTCCATCATCTTGTCAAACTCCTGGGCCTCCATGAGAATGTAAGTGCTAAGATCAATTGGGGGTTTCACCCTCTGCTTTGGATCCCACAACGTGGAGTCCTGCAAAGAAGACCCTAAGAAGAACCCCCTCAAATACTCATGTGAACTATTCTCTTCTTCGCAGTCTACGAACGCAACATTTAAAGGGCAAAGAAGAGTCATTTTATCTCTTGACTGACAATAACAAACAAAAAATTCAAAGGTTGAAAAGAAACACAAAAAAACTAAAGGGTTAAACTTTAACCTATTGTATGGAGAAACCTTCGCATAGGACACTTTTGTTGTCAATATTCCGAGGCCAGTCTTCAAAATAAATACCTAGACAAAAACTTTAAACTTTATAACTAAGTACAAAATCAAAATATAAATTTATATATGAATAACACATGATATAATTTTACCTCAAATGGTATTGAGAATATGATTGTTTATGATGCATTGAACATGTATCTTTTAGAAGTTGTATCGTATATATGCATTAAAGCCTCAAAATCAGTTTTCCATATCGCTTGAAGATTGCCTTAAAAAACCATGAGGCTAAATGACACTAAAATAAAACCAAATCCCACGTGATACAAAAAAATAAAATAAAAAAAAATTATGAAGATAAAAGTGTTATGACTTGACGCCGAAAAAATATTATAAACTTACCATTCCACACGGAGCTCCTATGTGACTCAATCTCCAATATTTATATAGAGGCACACCAACATTACACAATAGACTCTAATTTCTCTAGTAAACCCACATTTTGAGCAGTAACCATCCTATGAAATTTGAAGGTCCTTTGGTTCAACTTTGCAATTCTATTAGGTTGAGGTCCAAGCCCTTCATGAGTATGACTTAACGAAGTTTGACATTGAATCTTTTAGTTCATACAAAAAGTCCACAACATTCTAGTTTGAGTGATATCTTAACTTTTTCCTGCTAGGTAGGTTTGTAATGTATGGGGCTCGCTCTGTATGTGTACAAAATAACCCTATAAATGGTTTATTGTCGTTGGTAGACTCTTGAAAAACTCAATCAACTTAACATGCTACTTGAGAGTCCATGTCACAACCCTCGAGACTCGCTATGTCCAATTCTCTTCTAGATGTATTTTCCATCGGTGGGTTTACCGATTCCAAAAAAAATACCAAAACCAAGAGGAGGAGGACCTATAAATTATTTTGTCCTCTATCTTTCTTTCTGACACTGTGTGGAATCGACACCCTATCAATCAGATGACATTAGATAATCGAGTACGATAATTAAACCCATAAAAAATGATTGATCATAACCAAGGCACACTATAAAACTGAACACATCTTCTCTGAGAGTCACTCTTGATCTCACCTACTTTGGCTTCACCTGAAAAATAAAAATTACTTTCACAACATTGCATTGTAGTAACAAATTAAAAAACAAAGTCAAAACATACAAGAAATACAAGTCACGGGGGAATGAATGAGCGTGAAACTAATCTCTACAACGACATCTCCAAATCTGCCATGAATGGTGAATGAACACTTAGCATAACATCCTTCAATATGCAGGTACTTAGATTGCAACTTCGGCTTCTTGTGTTTAGACAAAGAACCCACATACACCTCTGCTAAATTCTTGGTGGAAATTAAAGAGACCAACTTTCTCATCATAAACAATGGCTTATGCACATTTAGGGATTCTCCCAAGAATCCTTTCCATTCATTTTGCAAACCTACTTTCTATAAATTAATATACAATAAATTTCAATGCTCTTTAATTCGCGGTGGAGATATAATTGTGCATTATAGAAAGTGTAAACGAAATGTTGAAAAAACATGGAGAGATATTATTATATATATTTGTATACCCTTTGTTGTTGCATTGTGAGAAGAGCAATTCCTGTAACATCCATGAGAACCACTAGATGCTTGGGATTGAAACGAATATAACTCTCTACTTTGAACACCAAGTTCCCACTCAGATCAAACATAGTGAAATGGTTGTTGTTGAACATGGGAGGTTTCTTCCACACTGTGAGCATTGTGGCAACGGCTTTGCAGAGCTTATCATTGGTAGATACACGATCGACGAGTTGTGTGTTGTTGGTTGGACAACAATTACACTCCCCCTTGATTGTATTGTCATCCTCCTTTTTGTGTAACAAAAATCCATTTATATTAAAAGCACCTCAACTACCCTAGTTATCCTGAAACAATTGTTTCCACCTGCCCAATGATATATACAAACAAGTGCCACTGCAGTGGTGATGTCCCTGTCGAAAAACTTTGAGAACATTAATTTAATCTTAATGCCAAAATTATTGTTGTAGGTGAAATACAACAAGTGTCAATATATTGTAGCTTTAAAAAATGATTACAATGTGTCATTATTTTGTATAATGTGGTAAATACATTCATTATATCCACCTGATATTCAACTTGCCAAAGTAGTTGTTTAGGCAATCAATCCAGTTTTAGATATAGACAAAGCAAATCCAAATACAAAAAAACATGGCAATACAAGCGTTAATTGGTGGTTGTCATTAATAAACTAATTCAAAAATAAATGTGGTTTCATTAATAAACTAATTCAAAAACAAATAAGTAATCCCTTACACATGTTTCAAAAATTAAACACTTAAACTTAGGTTAAAAAACAACCATCTTCTTGTTAATATTGCCAAGAATTTAGGACGTTTGATAGCTAATGAAAAATGATATTAATGTCACAAGTATTATCTCGATAAGAGACGTATAAGTCACCAACAGTGCAGTGCACCCAAAGGGATACATCTTGCCAACCATGATGCAAACACGCCTAATCTTGATGGACCTAGAGAGTTGAACCCACGACCTTGTGACAAGGGCCAAAGTATTTGAATTGAAGCAAATAGTTTTTTCTTATCATTATTTATCGGCAGTAGTTTAAACGTTTTATCTTTTGAAGGTTTTCCAACAACTTTTTTTTTTTTGTTTGATTTTGTCTAAAATTTGGTGATGAATGGTTGGATCTGTAGATTTGAGTGGTTAAGTTTGTATAATCCAAGTACCCTAGGGGTTTTTCATCACGCTGAATCCATTTATGCATTCAGAAATGCAATTTAAACAACAGAAAATAGCGATTTTATCCAAATTTACATTGCTGGATTCCAGCCAAAAAACTCAAAAAGTAGAACGTTTAGCCATCGCCGTATTTATCCCTTGCATTATGCATTATGGATATAGTTGCGTGCCCATCGATCGTCCCGGCTCGTATCCCCCTGGAAATATGGAGGGAACACATCCATCTTTCTCGAATAGTCTGCAAAAGAGCTTCGACTTCAACGTTGCTTTGTCATGACAATTACAGGCCACTTACATGGAAAAAAATTATTACAGTCACATTACCGAGGATTGGAATGATAAATTGTCCTCAATTGTACCCATGATCGGTTTTTTTGCCAGCAGACCTCCAACAGTCTCTGGGGAGTATTTGTCATATGATTATTCGAGCATCGTCTTGGCTCCGTATGGCCCTTCTTGGAGGCATTTGTGTAAGGTCTACGTTCTCCAGTTGATGAGCTCCAGATGAATAGAACACTTCCGTTCTATAAGAGAAGAGGAGATCTCTGCCATGATTCGCTCTCTTATTAATAATTCAGATCGTCCCGTGAGCAATATTACCAAAATTGCGTCAGACCTCACCAATGCTATAATCTGCAGGATGGCCTTCCACAGGAAGTATTTTGATCAAGACCTAATTGGTGGCAAAGGGATTGATTCAATGATCAAGGAAAAAATTTTGTTGGCCGGTTCTTTTAACATTGGAGATTACATACCATTCTTGGCCCGGATGGATCTGGAAGGTCTCAACCGTTGCTTAAAGAACATCCAAAAGACAGATGACTACTTGTTGGAGAAAATAATAAACGAACACACTTCGCACAAGAATAAGCCCAACGCCATGCCATAGATGTTTTGCCCGTAGCTTCTGTAGATGAACCAATGGTATATCATTTGTAGCTTAGATTCATTTTAATCCTTGMCTGTTAAATCCTTGATAAACTTTCAAAAAGATTTTTCTTTTCAAGTTTTCACYAGTTTGCACTTCAAAGAAGTTTACATCTTRAAAGGATTTAATTGCTTTASGATTTCATAAAATTATAAACGATCAATTTCTTTATTCASTGTTTGGTTGTAGTCCATCTTACCAAMCTCTYTCACTACAMCCATGTAAGATATCAATTGGGAATAGAACATGGATGAGTAATGAAAAACGACTTTGAATAAAATGTGATATTGACTTGGATTTCTTGATGTAGGATATTTTTCTCGTTCTCGTTCGAACGGATATGGTGTCCACAACCATAGAATGGGCGATGTCATAAGTGATGAGAAACCCCGCACTTTAGAATTTCGTCAATAAATTAATATGCAACCATATCTAATTGTCACTTATTTTCTTCGAAAATGCTCACAACTATGAACTTTGAAAGAATGACTGCTCAAAGAGGCGGACCATTTTGCTTGACCACTACTTAGAGTGACTGCCAAGAAGAATCACTGTCCTAGACCATTCCCCCACACTGGCCACAAGGGGAATCGCTGTCTATGGTACATCAACAATCAACAATCTATTGGACCATTTTCATTACAAAAATGATTGTCCGATCTGGACCATTTTACGAACTGGAAAATGATTGTTCGTTAGAAATCTTGGGCCACTTTTCGAACTAAAAAGTGACTGCCCATCCTGGACCATTTTCCAAAATGGAAAATGACTGTCCATCAAGAATCTTGGACCACTTTCCGAACTGGAAAGTGACTACCCAACCTGGACCATTTTCCAAACTGGAAAATGACTATCCATATAATAACATATCAATGCTCCCTCCCAACCTGAGGCTAATCACTTCCTTTTCCAATAAGGAAGTCATCTCCACGAGTCCAACTTGTCCCTTAAGTATGCAAACTTTTCATCTTGGAAAGAGGCCTTACAAAAATATTTGTTATCTGCTTATTAGTGAAGATATACTGGAGAACCACTTCTCCCCTATGGACTTTATCACGGAGAAAAATAGTACTTGATCTCAATGTGCTTCGACCTGTCATGGAACACTGGGTTCTCTGAGAACTTCACACAACTCTGGTTATCACAATATATCACGGTCGAATCCAACACTTGATCAAGCAATCTAGAAACCATCTTACAGAGCCACACTGCTTCTGTACAAGCATCACAAACTGCAATATACTATGTTTTTGCAGTGTTGAGTGCAACAAACTTTTGTTTCCTACTAGCCCATGAAATCGTGGAAAATCTCAAACTGAAACATATCCAAGAAGTACTTCTTCTATCATCTGCACTCCTTGCCCAATCTGAATTGATAAATCCATGCAACTGTATATCATAACTCAAACGTACCACAAAGACATTTCAAGGCATGCTTTGCAATTATTCAATTTTCATGGCTAAGTTCCATTTGGAACTATTTTCACAACAAAGCAAATATCCAATTGAGTATTCTCCAAATACATTAACAAGCCATTCAATTGTCGATTCAGGGACGGGTCTACTGGATCAGAGTCTCTC
Source organism: Picea engelmannii (assembly GCA_009831015.1). NCBI lineage: Eukaryota > Viridiplantae > Streptophyta > Pinopsida > Pinales > Pinaceae > Picea > Picea engelmannii. The sequence continues at coordinate 110,081 of ML799823.1, read as the reverse complement.
ATCTTCTTCAGATCTGTCATCATGGGAGTTTTCCATAGATTTGCAATCCATCATCCCGGACTTCTGAAGAATCATTTCAACACACTTCCTCTTTCATAGGAAGTTTTCACCATGCTTCTGCTATACATGAGAGGCTCTGCACCAGGTTGCTTGAATCCATACAAAGTCTTCTTTTATCTTCATACATGGGTCTCTCTTTCTGGTATACTTCAAAACCTTGAGGTTGTTCTATATGCTTCTTCTTCAATTACTCTGTTGAGAAGAACAATCTTTACATCCATCTGATGTAAACTCCAACCCATGGATACTACAAGAGATATAATGGCTCAGGGAAAGGTATACTGGAACAAGCTGTCATCATAGTCTTCTCCATCCTTTTGGGAGAACCCTCTAGCCTTGAATCTCGCCTTGTATCTATCAGTGCTTCCATTTATAAGTCTTTTTCACAATTTCTCACATACATTGTTCTTCATCACAACTTCCTTCTTCAACGTTGGAGTCCATGGAATCTTCTGTCGATTCCATGCCCTTCCTTCCCAAAGGTTCCAACTTCTTCCTTTCGTCATAGGAACATAAATTTAGATGGACAACCAGGGATATTCAAGGCTTCTTTTCGAATAAGACTTCTTCTAAAGTCAAGCTGAAAATGTGTTGCTTATCATGGCAACTACTTCCAATGAAGAACATGGACATATACTTCATAGTATTCATGTATTCTTCAATGGGTCATATTATTGGGGATTAGCTCCCTCCTAATCCCGAATTCATGCCTGAATGAGTAGTATGTATGCTCTTCTTTTGGAGTTCTGTAACCAACTCCCTCTGTCTGAGAGAGTCCATGCTTCCGTATGCATCCTTCTTGCTTCCTACAAAGTGTCACAAGTTTATTCTAGTTTCCTCTTGATTATTGACTTCTTTATGAGTCCGACTCCCTCTCAGTCTCTTCAAGTTTGTTTCTATTTGTTATGATTGTTGCCCATCTGGTAGTTGTTGCAAGCATTGTGTCATCCTTATAAACTTCTTCTATGACAACTTCCGTAAAGATTGTTCTTCAAACATATTTCACAAGGGTACCTGCATGGAACAAGAACAATAAGAGAAAACAAGAAATATCTTTCTAGAGGAAATGTTAGAACAAGTATAATAGGCATCTATATCAATGGTATTTATATGCAATCAATTATTCATTGCACTTAGCAATAATAGAACCTTTCAAAGAATATTTTTGTAATGTAGCAACTATCACCCTTATTATATAAAAATTTGAAGCTTAACAATTTAATCAAACCTAGAACCTGAAAGCCTCACTTGCTATGGAGGGTGCGCTTGTTCTTCTGAATGCACTGAATCCAAGATTACAGCTTGGACAAGGTTTCTAATACTTTCCTTGCAAACACACTCATGTTTTGCTAGATGATATAACTTGGATAGCATATACAAGTGCATACCTTTGAAGTATTGTAGCATTGTCCAACTTGTCTTCCAATCTGAAACTAGATACCATCTTGACAAGAAGAGATTAGAAACTAAATCAGAAGATTCAATGATTAGAACAAGCTAGAAACTCTAGAATTTCAACTCTGACCACAAAATTAATTTGATCAGAAGTCAACCTTTGACTTTGACTTTGACTAGTCACACTTTGACTTTGACTTTGACCAAAAATTCAAACCTGATGTTTTTGCTAGCTGAGAGTAACAAGAGGTGCGCTAGGCTAGGGTGCACTAGGATGTCAAGGAATTAGGTTAAATGCTTCACCAAAAGTGCCCGAACACAAGGGTTAGGGTGTGTTGCAGCTGCATAATCAGAAAACCTAGCTACAACTATAATTGGTGCCACAATGAGCTTAACAAATAACTTCCCAATCTATCTTCCAGTGGTTAGATTGTCTAAAGATAGTGTGGGCCCATAACCTGTTAGAATAAAAGAGATGTGCTCGTTTTTCCATAGACAATATCTCAATATTGTCACCCAACCATAGGCACACAACCACCCCTGACCACCATAACCTTGACAGATAGAATAATTTTGGAAGCAGTACCAGACCCAACAGATAACCAAGAGATAGCATATATTTCTTTCTCTAAGAATAACACACCAAATAGAAAGTCCATAAACCAAAAACCAAGACCAAAATCCCAGTTGCAGTAGTTGCAACTGCACTCTTTCTCCAAACTTGCGTACCACTTGTCTTGTGTGTGCTGTAAGAGTGTAAAATGACCAAATGAGCTCAAGCACCCTCTATTTATAGTGCTCTTTGTCTCTTGTTAAGGTCGACTTCTTCTTTTAGAGGCCAATACTTAAATATTAATTCTTTTAATGAGCTGACATGTCTTCTAGGGTTTCTATACATCTGTTTAGGGTTTCTCTAGCTTTCGAAACATTCTAATCTGGTTAGAGGTTATACATGGAGGTTAATACCTCCCGCAACTACCATAATATCAACATTATGATACTTGGTTATTCATTTGTATTTCATTTGCATAGGTTAGGTCAAAGATTATGTTTGCAGGAATTGAAAATGCTTGAGCGCCAAGATAGAGGACACCGAAATTGGAGCCATTGGTGGACTTTCATCTTGTAATTGAAACGTTCACACCAAATGGAGGCTACCAGTGGATTAAACCCAAATGCTCTTTGCCTATATATTTTCAGGATGTAGGTTGTGTTCACCAGGAAAGTTGTGCATATTTCCTTCACATTGGAACTACTCTCTCTTGTCGATCTACTCATCTTAAATCAATCATAGTCAACAAGTTGCAAATGTGCATGAACAACAATATTGAACCTCACTACTTGAATAATACTAAAATTTTGAAACAAATTTAAATCTCTTAAATTATATCAACAACAAGTAAAACAACATGAATTTAGTTAGATTTACTTTGCTATATTCAAAATAGTCCAATAACTTGGCCTCGAAAGAATTAATCGACTTGATTGAGTGCACAATCAACTTGATCGAGTGCAGTATCATTACTCTCTCATTGTCTATGCGAGTGCACAACAGTTATGGTCGGTCGCCTAACTAGATTGACAAAGTAGTAGAACTACAATCATTTAGACTTGACATTCTTGCTAGTAAATATCGTTCTTAAGAACACTGAAAATTATTCTAGTTTCTCAATAGTAATGGGAAAGGTGTTAATAATTTAGATGAGTTATGTGCATAATGAAATGATACCATATAAGGAATTAAGGAATTTGGAGAAGAAAATTTGATAAAAGCAAGTGGGAGGGCTAACCAACTTCAATCCTAAAGGCAAGCTTCAATCCAAGGCAATGGAGGATATTGTGATGAACGAAGGTACAATATGTAGACTATTGCATTATCTTAAAAAAATATTTGTAATTTATTCACAAAAAACTAACATGTGCAACATAATTTTAAGAATTTGCAAAAAAACTAGCATACTAGGGCAAATTTGTCTTCATCATTGGCTTACAATTCACCGTCGACCTGCTATGAATCCATGCTATGAATCGTTATTGTTAGGTGTTAGGTGGTGGCGACAACATGCAAACGAGGATGGAAAATCAACAAAATTATGCATGTTAGGTGGTTGCAACAACAGACAAACGAGGATGACACAATTGGCAGATTTGTGCATGCAGGTTGCCACATGAGGTGCACAACGAGGATGATGCAACATCGAATGTAGTAACTTGTAACCTGTCACTTTGTTGCTATGCAGTGCATCAACCTCTCTTAACATCCATTTTAGTTCGATTTCCATAGCTAGTTAGAGAGGCATATCCAGTTTACGACCAGCTTCAATCCAAGGCAACGAAGGATATTGTGATGAAAAAAGGTACAATCTTTAGACTATTGCTTTATCTTAAAAAAATGTTTGTAAGTCATTCACAAAAAACTAACATACTTGTGCAACATAGTTTTAAGATTTTGCAAAAAAGTTAACATACCATGGAAAATTTGTCTTCATCATTGGCTTACAATTCATCGTCGACCTGCTATGAATCGTTACTATTAGGTGTTAGGTGGTGGCAACAACAAGTAAACGAGGATGGAATAATTGGCAGAATTGTGCATGTTAGGTGGTGGCAACAACAATCAAACGAGGATGGAAGAATTGCCAGATTTGTGCATGTTAGGTGGTGGCAACAACAAGCAAACGAGGATGGAAGAATTGCCAGATTTGTGCATGCAAGTTACCATGCGAGGTGCATAGGGAGGATGATGCATCGACTGCAGGATGATGCAACATCAACTGCAGTAACCTGTAACTTGTTGCTCTGTAGTGCATCGACTGCAGTAACCTAAATTTATTACAATCATATTGGGATTAGCAAAGGGCCCAATAAGACTTCAAAATCTCTGGCCAATGAAATAACAGATAAATGATATTAAAAAAACAATTTAGATCAATGTTTTTTAAAACTTTGGGTAAATGGATGCATATTCTATGGTCAACCATCAACTAATAGCGAGTCAATGCTAACTCAATGCTATATACCGGCATGTCGGCAAGTATAATAAGATAAGTGATTTAAATACAATATCGATGCGAAACATACTATGATCATATGGAGTTTACATGGCTGGAATTTGAAAACAAATCCATCCATAAAAATTATGGTTTTGGCAATTTCATAAAATGTATTCGATATTTGGAAATTTCATAGTTAATGTATTCCATATTTTAAATAACTTTTATGATGGTTTCCTGATTTTTTTTTATCGTATTTGATGGCGAAATTGCCCCATGATAGTCTAAATTTGACCGTCAAAATGTTCTAGCCCTAGAGAGTTTAGTGTACCTAGTAATTCCTAGAGAATATAAATACAAGTCTAAAGTTGATATAATTTTATCAAAGATCAATTGATGACCTGCTTGGATTATTTTCTTTGGATAAAAGCCTAGTAGCTCCTCATGGGGATAGAATTTGAACCTTGGGTCGGTTGGAGACAAGACATACAATGGAAAAAGAATCTAACTCCTTGTACTTATAGACTAGTAGTTACAACTAGATAGTTATTGATAGTTCTTCAGAGCCAGCGAAATGTATGAAAATCAAGAGGCTCTTGAGACCAGAATTTAGGATTTAAATAGTGCACAATACTGATTCCTTATCATATCTTCAAAATTTTGAGAAAGGTGAACTACATCTTTAGGTTGGATCAATGAATCAATATTATTATTTTTATTTATAGCATGTATTTATCTTGAACCATAGATTTATTATGGATATATTATTCATATAGTAGTAATCATTACTCATATTAACAAGCTATGACGATGACAAAAATAAATAAATGATTGTTTAGTGTATGTGTGGGTTGCTTGAGAATTCATTTCTTCGTTAGTCGACACATATGATGTAGGCCGCTCCTTCATAGACGAGCTCAGTGATTGATGTTTCACAATTTCATGGGGATGGGATGGTAAAGTATTACTTAATATAAACATTTTATTTTTTAGGCCTATGTCCCACTGTCAATCAACACGTGGAAGTGGTAATTAAAATGTGGTGTGTGAAGTTACCTAATAATAACGCTCTGCCAATAGCTAGCCAACAAGTGGAAATGGTAATTGCAACATGGTGTGCATGGCACATACAGACTCGTCAAACAAATGTGCCTTAATGCAATGTAATTATAACAACAATGTTAGTAGATCTAAAATTTTGACAAATGCGACCTATAGCCCCTCGTCGTCAACACCTTGACATCACTACTCACTATCGATGTCTTTCTTCTTAGATTCTTCACCTGAAGCGACTTGTCCTTGTGTTAAACAAATCCATTGTTTGGATCAAATTTTGTGAAAGATTGAGTGTTAGGGTTACAGTAAAGGAGGGAAAATATGTTATCCCCTAGGTCACAATCTATAATGTCCTCCTTGGATCTTAAAGTTTCGAAGCTCCATGTAATTTACATTGTCTTATAAAATAAATCTCAATAAAACATTTTAAAGCTTTTGTAGTTGCAGTTTTAGAAATTCCTGGTGTGACTTCCTAGGTGGCTACATTCAAACTTGAGTCTAAGAGGTTCACAATTCGAACCAATGGCACGTAAAGGAAACCCAGTCAAAGTTGAAATTGTTTAATAGGGAAAAACAACCACTTTGGTTCTTACACGACATGATCCTTCCAATACTAATCCTAAAAGGGAGGTTGTTTCCATTTTGATCGCTTGAGACATTATGGTTTTCGTGGATATCATGGATCCAAACGCCCCCATGGCTAAGAAGGTGAAGGTGGTTCAACCTTCCTTGATGGACCAGACTGCTCTAGCCCTCATAATTTCGGTAAGCTTGAAATTATTCTAATTTTGTTTCATTTGTTCACATATTTAACTCTGAAATTTAGATTTCATACTCCTTTCATTCCCAGGTAAATCTTATTTTCATTCCATGGAGTTCTTTATACATTTTTCGTATTAATTCAAATCCTATAATTTATTTAGTCATTAAGTGAGTCGAGTAAATCTCATATAAAATATTTCTCTCATGAATGAGACGAACTCAGATGTGAAGGAGTTGAACAAAGTTGTTGTAACTCATGAAGAGGTCAAGGTAATCGTCGACGCCATGGGGGGTATGAGCATAGCTGACAACACAATGGAATTCAAAGGCTATGGAGAATCTAATCTAGATAAGGATGATTCAAAGCATGATGATGAAGAGGTTTATAAATAGTTGTTAGAATTAGATCAAATAGCAAGAAAGAAAAATAGTGACAATAATGATAATAGTTTTGTAATTTTGCGGCATTAGAAGTCATTCAAAAAAATATACTTTTGAATGTTGATCTTTAAACTGCAATTTTTTTGTGCAAATTTATTTGTGATGTGTTTTTATAATGCCAAACATGGAGTCTGCACTCGTGTTCGAAGGGGATCTGGTCCAAAATGTGCCCGATCAACCCTTTCTTCTATCGTGATTCGAGTTTAGATATTGAGAGTGAGAAAAGGAAACTTCGAATAGAAATAAGAAAGCTTCAGACTGAAGAATGCACAGGAAGCGGCTTCTAATAGAAACATGAAAGCTTCAGACTAAAAAATGCACAAAGGACAATTACAAGACCAAATGTGTTCATAGCTCTACCTCATTGGTGTTGTTGGCTGGATCATTGTAATGATGAACTCAAAACCTTCATGAATGAAGAAAGTAGTTGCCAAACACTAAAGAGGTAAGAGAAAAGTTCCCCATCAAAACAAGTGTTTCCACCACCCTCTAGTCATGCATCTCTGAGAGCCATATGAACTTCTCTCTGATACAGGACACATACACATCCCCATCTCCATTGAATCTTCTAGGATTGGGATTGTAAAGTGTGGCAACAAAGAAGTTGGGGATATAAGAATATATTCCCGTATCATTTCATTATCGCTATTGAGCATCATAAATATTCCTATGTTCTTGTATGTCCAAACTCTTCCTATCAGGGCTCTCAAGGATGGGTTATTAGAAGCAAAAGTAGTAGATAGAGCACCCACATATGTGAAGACAAAAGAAAAGGTATTGGAGACATAGCTAGTTATCTGTTGTGGGTTGGAAATGACCATGAATGGTGGGATTGAAACAAGATCTCGCAATTGCAAGTAACAATCCATTGTACTTGTTTAATCGGGGTTGGATATTTCAAATGCATGCTCCCATAGTAACCATAATCTTATGGTCTCTATCCATAGACCACCTACAACAAGCATTGGAGGTGATGAGTGATTCTAAAATTTGATTTGGAAACCAAGGCCACGAGTATAGATGAGGTGGTCTTTGTGAAGGTGGTGGAGGTGGTGGCTGCATAATTTTCAAACGATGGAGGCAGTGGCTACAAAGTTGTCAGAGGGGATCAAGAATAACAAGTCTATTGTCAAAGGGGATCGAGAATCTTCACTAACCATGCTAAAAAGTTATGATATAATAGATGTATGAAAAGAAAAACACATTGTTTTTGATGAAATGAATGGCAGTTCTCCTTACTCAAACATTTTTTAATCTCATCATACAATTTAAAGAGAAACAAAAGAACAAACTCGCAAATAAAAAGAATTATAGAGACAAATGTAAAAGAAAAAAATGTTGAAATATGGATAAAATGACAAATCTAAAATACAATATTAAACAATTTTTGTAAGTGAGAAGAAATCAACAAATCCTTTTATTTATGTCAACTCTGAGTTACAGTTGAGAATATCTCTTCAGGTGCCTGTGAGGACCTAGACCAAAGGAGTTCTTGGAAATCCAAGATGTAATTAAGCCTCATACATGGACATCTAATGTCAAAAGAAAAGATCACAATGCAAGACCAGTTTGGATCACTTCGAGTTACATGTGCATCATCGTTTTGAACTCCGCAAAACTTGCATTAAATAACACTGAATGGCTTCAAAGCTTCTGATTAAGACAAAACAGATTTCAAGAAAATAAATGGCCTTGGAGCATATCACTAATCAATGCCTCCTAGTCTCTTCTTTGCCACCTTCAAAACAACCATGTTGTCAACAAGATAGTTCATCTCTAATGAAAACTCGTATTGGAATGAAAAGATGAATATCTCACTTAGGACTTAGGCATACCTTATCATAAGTTTGACTTCTCTATTTTCTCTCTTATTGATTTCATCTCCTTTTATATCTTCCTGTAATAGTTAGGTAGTTCAACCACCTTTTTGTTTTCAGATTTAATTAAGTTTTATTTAAGAGATAACAACTTGATTTAAAATAAGGGTCCAAATATGTTTTTATATTTTAAATAATAATAGGTGGGGTCCCACTAGGTCTTCGTATCATTATTTTGCAGAATTTCCCTTGTAGATCCCAAAATTATATATATATATATATATATATATATATATATAATATTCTTAAGTTTTCAAAACTATATATATCATGAGTCGATTGTTTGTCCCAAAATAAAATATCATATGTCCATAATGAAACATTGTCATGACACAAATTAAAAGAGATGGGGGTATTTCTCCCTAAGATAACTTTCTCTTTCTTTATTGCCTTCAAACACATCTGGTTTAAGATTTAGTACGTCCTTGAGAAAATATTTTCTCTCTTTGTACTTACTTATTTCTGGATACATGTTGTTGAAGGCAATTTCCATTTTACCACTTTCTTCCTTTGTTGACTTCTACTTTGAGTGTATAGAGGATGATTGGGATGTATCAGTGCTAGGGACAACAACAGGTCTCTTTCCTTTATCCATTTGAATTTCATGAGAGGGAACTCTATGCTCCTTGGGAGGAGAATATGCTATGGAAGCAACTAATGTAAGAAATGGTATTGTGTGAGGAGGTAGAGGGGGATTGACATGCCACTGTGCTATACCGGAAGGAGGATTCACTGGATTGTTTTCCCAACCATAATTCACAGGTTGAAAAAGAGGCTAGAGAAATTCCATGATACCAGGGTGAGGCTACAAAGGTGCACTAGGTGGAGCAGGGGGTTGAGGTAAAACAAGATATCCACCAAGGTTTAGGTAACCAGTTTGCACCAACTGGTTGATCTCATATGAATCTGCATCAAAATGGATAGAGAATCTTATCCTCTTGTGTCTCCCTTGCTGCCAAAACATATTTGGCATTCTCCCTCTTCTTCCTATGTTACCACTATTACTCCCTCTACTAAAGAAGCTCATGTATTGCTATTAGCATTTCAATTAGTCAATAGAAAATCCTTCAAGTATAATACACCACAAAGAAAATGAACGTTTATCACAATATTTGTTAAATATGACTTAGTAAGGCTCTGTCTACAACATGGCAGATCAATTATGCAGGGGATAAATGAAAAAGAGATAATGTATAAGAGGGGAAGAAAACCAAAATTCATTCATCACCAATAATTCTCTCTTCAAGGTTTCTTTAGCCAATTTGAAAGTTCAATCTTATATATGCATCGTCAAAACATGATCATGGATTAATGAAAATAAAATGGAAAATGGAAATAATGAATGACTGGGGCAGTTTCTTTGTCTTTAATACATCTATATCAACTCTACACTTTAATAAACCTTTACATATTATTTAATGGCATAGGGGGTATACTTATGAAAAGTGTTAAATAATGAAGGGATAATGTGAAAAAGTTCACGTGAAAATCATTTAGGATTCAAACTTCAACCATTACTTCCAATGTATGCCCATTTTTTTTACAAGTGTTACCAAATAATAACCCAATAGTTATATGAAAATGTCAACCAACAACTTATAGCAACTGGAATTGAGTGTTCGAAAGACCACAACATTCTTTATAACATCCACAATAATATTGGTAAAACAATTACAATCTACAACTGTAAGAATAAATGAACCAATGTCATTTACCACATCAACCCTCACATTATCCTTTCGAAATGGCATATCAATCAACTGACAGTTGCAAATTATGGCTTGTTTTACTTACAATTCTTACCAACATTCGAAATATCAAGAGCTTGTGTGTTGACGAACACACATTTTAAACAAAAACAATGAGCCAATTGACAGAGTAGAACAGGGTATAGAGAAACCACATGGACAAAGAATGAGGTTGGGTCAAATACATAAACCATGTAAGTATCACCCAAGAGTTACATGAAGGCCAACAATTTCCATATTTTGAATTATTCAAATCAATGAACAAGGTATGAGTTGGAGTATGGGGGTGAAAGACTTTTCTTATAATGACCATAACTTAAATGTAAATGAAGTCATTAGAATATGATGTCATACTAGCTATTCTAGCATAAGCAAAATATTAGGTTTGAACGATGTCTAAAGATGAGTTGAGAAACGAATCTTTGGCATCAATATAACCAAAGCTTCGACCTTCATGCTTTTCAAATGATTCCAAATCAAACTAGGTCGCATTCATCCATGATAAATTTGGTCACCGTTATGAGTTTGGCCCAGAACTCATTCTCCATTTGACTCATAACCATTTTTTTTTAAACAATAAAATTTCATGGAAAGTGACAAAATGAGTGAGTGATAGCAACAAACTTCAGGAGAATACAAAACAAAGAAAACCATCTTCGACTTTCACAACCTCTTTCAACATAAAATTCTTTATAACAGATGTTCAACAAAACTTTGATCTCCTCAATCATAAAAATCTTTGTATATGAGCAGAGAATGGGGGAGGAGAAAGCTACAAGCAAGCAACCATATACAGGGCCAAACTAAACCATTTACTAACAAATATGCTTCAGTATTGTTTTTCAACTCTGTGTGAATACATACCTTGCAAGAAGAACCAAATCTTTATACCAGTTCTTTTCCAAGCGGTTGCACCAACTTCACGGTTGCAACACCGAGCAAGGTATCTTCTGGGGTCGAAATATAACACTATATTTACTCTTTCCACAGTCCAAAACCAAAACGAAAAATGGTGAGAACCCTAAAGACTCCAAGGTGGTAAAGCACAAGCTTGGTGGCATAAATGCCCCAGTCACTTCCAATTTAATGCATGGTAGAAATAATGGTTATCTCAATGCTCATACCCCACTAGTCTCACATCAAAACTCGATACCAAATAATTCCATGTGTTATCAAGAGTTGAAAACATATAATATCAACCCCAAAACAATATATGATATGCGTTGATCAATAACCATCATACAATCGACCAAACCTTCATTGATAGGAATAACATATCAATCATTTTCACCAAGGTGTTTATCCATATGAACCTTTAATGTATCAAGTGTTGATAGTATGGTAGCTGCAAGAAGTGTTAACCTCCACGTGTAACCTTTGACAAGACTAGAATATTTCAGGAAGCAAGAGAAACCCTAAAACGTTGGATAATAACCCTAAGAGATAAGTCGGTTCAAGAGAATATTTAATATTGAGTTATTAGCCTCCAGAAAGAGAAGTCTGCCCAGTCAAGTGAGATAGAGCAGTATAAATAGAGGGTGCTAGAGCTCATTTGTCACTCTTACTCTCACAACTACATAAGACTAGTGGTGCGCAAGTTTGGAGAGGGAGTGCAACGACAACTGTTGCAACTGGTATTTTGGCTTTTGGGTGGACTTTCTCTTGGTTATGGTTCGAAATTTCTACTTGGTCTTTGGTTATTCTTGCTTGGCGTGCTAGCCTTGGAGAAAGGTGCACTACCTTGGTTGGCTATTGGATTGCTTCCAAAATTATTTTGTCTATCAAGGTTAAGGTGCTCGGGGGTGGCCTTTGTGCCTATGGTTGGGAGACAATATTGCTATATTGTCTATGGTGAAACGAGCACACCTATTTTTCTAATAGGTCATGGGCCCACACTATATTCAGACATTCTAACCACTGGAAGATAGATTGGAAGGATTTGCTCAGTTACAGTTGCAGTCAAAGTTTTGCTGCAGCAACAAAACCCTAATCCTCTTGTTGAGGCACCTTAAGTGAAGAGCTTGAACTAATTCCCGGATAGCCTACTGTGCCCTAGCCTAGTGCACCTCCTGGTACTCTTAGCAATCCAAGGTGTCAAGTTTGAGTTTTTGGTCAAAGTTAAAGGTTGACCAAGTCAAAGTCAAAGGTTGACCAAGTCAAAGCAGTGATGACTTACTCTATGAAGTCAGAAAACAAGTTAGAAGGGGCTTCTAACTTCAGAACATGGAAGACAAGGATTGACCTCATCGTTGCCAAGAATAAAGTGTTGGATATCGTGAAAGGTAAGATCATGGAACCATAGTTTAACGCAGGAAAAGACAAGGAACCTCAAAACGTTGTAGTTATGGAGAAGTTCAAGGACAATGACATCGACGCTATGAGTATCATAGTGGAATATGTAAAAGACCACTTGATACCCTACATCTCTCATCTTGACTCATCTAAGAAGATGTATGATGCCCTAACTAACCTCTTCTTAGTCATAAATATTGGACAAGTGATGAGTTTGAAGAATGAGCTACGTGACATGAAAATGAATGATTATGACAACATAACATCATACTTTGTAAAAATATCTCAACTAAGAGATCAACTACAATCTATTGAGGAAATCATTTCAGAAAAGGAACTAGTAAATATCGTACTCAATGGTCTTCCCAAGACATGGGATGCATTTGTTGCAAGCATGAACACAAGAACAAAGTATCCCACATTTGAAGAACTTTGGACTTGTTATGCACAAGAAGAATCAAGGATTAGCGCAAAAGAGAAATCCCAAAAGAAAGATGATGATCAAGCATACACAACAAAGTTCAAGAAATTTAGGAATAGGAAGAAGTTTGGTTCAAGGAAGAAACCAAATCAAGAAAAGGATATGTCAAAAATACAATGCTTCAACTGTCTAAAATATGGGCACTACAGGAACCACTGTCCCGAGTTAAAGAAAAGGAAGGAAACACACGAAGGAACAGTTGCCGAAGAAAAGGAACCCTCAAAGAAACTTAAGCAGGATGAAGTAGACTTCTTCTTCTAGTCAAGGTAACAATATTATTCTATAACATAGTTCTTGTACATACCATTTTTACATAGTTCCTGTACATATCATGTGTATCTATTTCTTAGGAGATAAGATGGTTAGTGAAACAATACCTATGGAAGAATAACAAGATAAGGATTGTTATTACGATGACTACAAGTCAAGTAATGTACATGAAAAAGATGAAGTACGTTGACAATCTTTGGTTACAAATTCCCGAGGAATCTATTATATAAGTAACAACTGCCAGATAGGCCGAAATCATAATCAAACTTGAAGAGACCCAGAAGGAGTCAGACCAGAAAGAAGTCAGTAATCAAGAGGAAAACTAGAATAAGACTTGTGACACTTTGCAAAAAGCAACAAGGATGCAGATGGAAGCATGCACTCTCTTAGATGGAGGGAGCTGATTGCATAATTCCAAAAGAAGAGCATGCATTCATGCATGAAGCCAGGATTAGGAGGGAGCTAATCCTAAATGATACGATCCATTGAAGAATCCGTGAAGATTATAAATTATCTGTCCATGTTCCTCATTGAAAGTAGCAGCCATGATAAGCAACACATGTTCAGTGTGACTCTAGAAGAAGTCTTCTTCAAAAAGAAGCCTTAAGTATCCTTGGTTTTCCATCTACATATATGTTCCTATGATGAAAGGAAGAAGTTGGAATCTTCAGGAAGGAAGGGCATGGAATCTATAGAAGACTCCATGGACCCCAAAGTTAAAGAGGAACATGAAGATTCCAAGAAAGAAAGAAAAGCCAGAACAACCAGTTATTATACCAAGAATCATAAGACTATCAATATGGTTTGAACCCACTAGAAGCAGTCAAACTGAAGGAATGGAAGCTTCGATGAAGAACAATGTATGTAAGAAATTGTGAAAAAGACTTATGAATGGAAGCATTGCGAGATTCGAAACTAGAGGTTCTTCCAGAAGGAGGGCGAAGACTATGATGACAACTTGTTCCAATAAACCAAATATACCTCTATTTGAGCTATTATATCTCTTGCAGTATCCATGGATTGAAGTTTACATCAATTGGATGTAAAAGACAGTTCTTCCCAATAGAGCAATTGAGGAAGAAGCTTATGGAGAGAAATCTCAAGGTTTTGAGGTATACCAGAAAGAGACCCATGTATGTAGATGGAAGAAGACCTTGTATGGATTCAAGTAACTTGATACAAAGCATCTCATGTACAACATAAGCGTGGCGAAAAATTCCTATGACAAAGAAAGTGTATCATAATGGTTCCTCAGTAGTCCAGGATGATAGATTGCAAATCCATGGCAAACTCCCATGATGAAAGATCTAAAGAAATTGAGAGACTCTAAATCTAGTAGACCCATCTTTGTATCGACAATTGAATGGCTTGTTAATGTATTTGGAAAATACTTAGCCGGATATTTTCTTTACTATGAAAATAGTTCTAGGTGGAACCTAGACATGAGAATTGAAAAATTGCAAAGCATGCATTGAAATGTTTTCGTGGGACATTTGAGTTATGATATACAACTGCATGGATTTATCGATTTAGATTGAGCAGGGAGTGAAAAAGACAGAATAAGTGCTACTTGGATATGTTTCAGTTTGATCTTTTCCACGATGTCATGGGCTAGCAGGAAACAAAAGTCTGATGCACTCAACACTGCAGAAGCAGAGTATATTGCAACTTGTGATGAGAAAGCAGTGTGGCTCCGTAAGTTGGTTTTTGGACTATCTGATCATGTGCTAAATTCGACTGTGATATATTGTGATGATCAAAGTTGTGTGAAGGTTTCAGAGAACCTGGTGTTCCATGACAGGTCAAAGCACATTGAGATCGAGTATTATTTTCTCCATGATAGAGTCCAGAGGGGAGAAGTGGTTCTCTAGTATATCTCCACAGATGATCATATAGAAGATATTTTGGTAATGCCTCTATCCATGATGAAAGTTTGTGTACTTAAGGGACAAGCTGGGGCTCGTGGAGACGACTTCCTTATTGAAGTGATTACTCCCAGGTTGGGAGAGAGAACTTGTATGTTATTGATTTATGGATAGTCATTTTCCAGTTCGGAAAATGGTCCAGGTTGGGCAGTTCTTTCTACTCTGGAAAGTGGTTTGAGATTTCTGATGGACAATCATTTTCCAGTTCAGAAAATGGTCCAGATTGGACAGTCATTTTCGTAATGAAAATGGTCCGATAGATTGTTGATGTACCATAGATATTGATTCCCCTTGTGGCCAGTGAGGGGGAATGGTCTAGGACAATCATTCTTCTTGGAAATCACTCTGAGTAGTGGTCAAGTAGAATGGTCCGTCTCGTCGGGCAATCATTCTTTCAAAGTTCACATTTGTGAGCAGTTTTGAAGAATGGTCCATTTTGGAGGTTGGTGTAGGACAATAATTTCCATAGAAAAGGGTATGGGCAGTCATTCCCTACGAAAGACTCATTCTCTCTAGGTTCCATTGTGATTAATGCCATAGGAATGGCCCAGTTAGGTGAATGGTCTAGGTTCAACAATCAAGGATAAGAATTCCCTAGGGAAGACTCATTCTCTCCAGGTTGCACTATTGTTAGTGCTGGAGGAATGGACCAGTTAGGTGAATGGTCCAGGCTCATAAATCAGGGACAATTATTCTTCTATGCTTGGGAAGAATAGTCCAGATAGCCCATGGATGATGTTTTACTTTATGAGGGAAGATGCTCTTCCAAATCTCATAGATGTGAGTGGAAGAATGGCCAAGATGACTCAATTTATATCATGATATTGTTATGCAGGTTGATATCAGATGATATGATTGTTGTAGAGACTGTATGTCTCTGGAAAATAGTTGTATGCTACTGTGGTGGATGTGACCCACTGATAGTGATTGTATGTCACTGGTTAGTAGCAGTGTGCTACTGAGAGTGGTTGTGTACCACTGGATAGTAGTTATAGACTACTATGAATAAACACAGTTGTGTTCTATTGGATGGCATTGTTCTGATTGCCATGGAGACTATCTAGTTGGATATTGATGATGGTGCTCATGATTTGATCATGAGATAGCATGTGTGGCTATGATGATGCTATCGGTTTAATGGTTTGTTTGTGCTCAAGAACATTTCCTTTAATACCTCCCTAGCTAGGAGGGGGTGTTAATATTATGGTAGTTGCGGGAGGTATTAACCTCCACGTGTAACCTTTGACAAGACTAGAATATTATGGGAAGCAAGAGAAACCCTAAAACGTTGGATAATAACCCTAAGAGACAAGTCAACTCAAGAGAATATTTAATATTGAGATATTAGCCTCCAGAAAGAGAAGTCGGCCCAGTCAAGTGAGATAGAGCAGTATAAATAGAGGGCGCTAGAGCTCATTTGTCACTCTTACTCTCATAACCACATAAGACTAGTGGTGTGCAAGTTTGGAGGAGTGCAGCTGCAGCTGGTATTTCGGCTTTTGGTTCGACTTTCTCTTGGTTATGGTTTGGACTTTCTGCTTGGTCTTTGGTTATTCTTGCTTGGTGCACTAGCCTTGGAGAAAGGTGCGTTACCTTGGTTGGCTATTGAATTGCTTCCAAAATTATTCTGTTTGTCAAGGTTAAGGTGCTCAGGGGTGGCCTTTGTGCATACGGTTGGGAGACAATATTGCTATATTGTCTATGGTGAAATGAGCACACCTATTTTTCTAACATCTAGGAGTAAGGGACATATAAACAATCAAGTAATATGTGTCATGTTTTGACCCTTTATAAACCATATACCTTTTTGTCTTAAACTATCAAAGCATTCCCTTTATACATAAAACTTTAATACGTTCGAGAGATGCAATATATCAAGGCGAAACATATATAACTTATATGGAAACATCGTGTTTTCTATGAGTATTGTAATGCTATATTTTAAAACATGATCCCAAATATAAACCTTCAATACATGTGATGAGAACATAACCGTGTAGAGAACCATAACTTCATATTCATCAAGCCAAAATTGGTCACCATATGATAACTAACTTATTTGATAACAAGCTTAAGGTGATAATCTAAACTGAAACCAACATATGTTATAACAATTTCATGTAATCATGTTGAGAAAATGAATGCCATACAAGACCATATAATATCAATGTTCTTTCCTAGGGGACCCCACCTATTTTAATTACTAAATTCTTAAATGAGTTATAAGTCTCACAACTCTTTGCGAGCTTTTTTGAAATAGGTGGATGAAGTATGAGTCAATAATTGGGAGGAACGAAGCCTGCAATAAGACTTCAAATGTTAGAACCAATAGAATTGTAAACAAAAACATTTTCGCAAAATATTTAATAAGGAAAATTACAAACCATGCTAAAAAGTTAGAATGTAATAGATGTATGAAAAGTCAAACATGAACTATTATGCATTCAACACTGAATCAAATGTTATAGTTCATGTCCTTTGGCAGGGACTAATAAGGATATGTATGACATATTTGTTCTCAAGTCAAGGTTGTATTTTGGTAAAGTCCATGACCACCCATCTCGCGCCTTAAAGTTTCAGATGCCTCTTACAATGCCATCAACATATAATCTCAAAATTCCAATTTTTGAAAGAAAAATAAATATTCGTGCAAGATAAATTTACATCCTCGAGTATTCAACTTGTTTGCCAAGTAAAATAGCTTATGAATTTGAAGTCTTTGGAAGGTCAACTCATCATGCTATAGTTATGCCATAATAGACTTGTAGAGCCCTTTGTCAAGGCTGTGTAGA
>ML799822.1:244713-264611 GCA_009831015.1 Picea engelmannii | reverse complement strand
GTTTACGTTCGAATTTATTAAATGGCGAGAAGATTCAGATTCAGAAGAAGAAGAGCACATGAATAGAACCCATGCCAAGGAACCGCAAACAAATACAGTTATTGCCTTGACTCCATATAAAGCCCTCCGCATGAGCACATCAGACGATGACGAGCTCATATATTTTACCTTCCCCTTACCCTCCAGAGTTTTGCTCAGAGCCTCTAACTTGGTAGTGAAAATTCCGATTTCCTCATTGTGTTTCCGGTAATTGAAGCCTGCATCTCGCAGATAATCCTTCGCTACCAGAATTCTCTTAGACGACGGGACGCCATCGGAGAAGTCGAGCAGGTACAGAGCATAACGGAGCAAAAGCTGTGTTCCTTGAAGCTTTCCGATTTGAGCGTTCACTGCAACGCAAAAGTGGAGAATTTCGAGCGTAAAGATCGTGTATTCATCCGTCCATTTGTCATCGGATTCCAATTTTTTTGCACGAACAAGGACAGACAGATCTCCGTATGTCGCAGAGAGAGCCTCCATGGATCGCGACAGCCATGCCAGATTATTTATGCTCTTACAATCCTCCTCATGTGGCTTCAATTGCTTCAATCTTTCTTTCAAGGCCACCTCGAAAACTTCCAATTTGCGACCAAGTTCTGATGATAATGGCGTCTTTTGAGATTTGAAGGGCCACATTATATGAAATTACAGAGCCAATTTTTCTTCTACCTTTGTCTCAATTCAAGATTGCAGGGCGCTGCACAAGCTACAAGCTGAATCAGATTAACTGGTTTATAACCATGATGATGTTGAGTTGGAATCGAGAATACGAAGATGGGTACAACTGGAAATTGGAATTTGTGAAAAAATGTGAGTAAGAGTGGAGCTGGAAATTGGAAATTGAAAATAGGCTTGGCTTATAATCATCATTGATGATGTTGAGTTGGAATGAAGAATAAGAAGATGGGTACAACTGAAATTGGAATTTGTGGAAAAATGTGAGTAAGAGTAGCGCTGGAAATTGGAAATAGGCTTGGCTTGGGAAATGAATTGTCTCAGATGGCAATAAGCTATTTGCTGGGCTTTGGGCAATTTACATGGAAGTTGGGCTTGTGATTGAGGCAGAATTGACAATTATGTATCCAAAGTATGTATGAGTTTGCATGACATGTCACCAATATCATTCCCTAGATTGAATGAACCAATGGACAACGTCAACCCTTTAACAGAAACAAGCAAAGTAGAACTAATGGGTTTTCTGGGAAATGTTAAAGGTCTTCATAAGCAGGTTTTCTTTCTTGGATTTTATGTAGATGTTTATTTTGGTATCTGGTGGAATGGGTAACTAGCACAGCCATATAATTGTGGTTGATCAATGCCGAAAGGTTGATAAGATGAAAAGAATCCTTAAAAGAATATATTAAATTTTATTATTGATTAACAAATAAACGGTTGAGCTTCATTTATCTGGTGTTAATATTTTAATTTTTATTAATCACTTAGGTGGCAATCAGTTAGCTATCAAAGTAATTTTTAAATATGATTAAGTAAATGTAAAAAAGTAAACACATAAAACCCCTATTAAATCTGCCCATTATCAATAGGTATACCCCTTTCGACTTAACTAAGATTAGTTGAGATTTGAATAGGAAAAAAAGTTTCAATCAGAATAACTTAATAGTGCATTCTATTATCAACTGATATATTTAAGGGAAACAGTTTTATAGAAACTATTAAAATCATCACAAATTTCTTTATTTTATTATGATATCGAGTGGAATGAACAACTAAAATTAGTTGAGATGTGAATAAGAAAAGCAGATTTAACTATATTACAAAGAATAATTTAATAATACATTCTATCATCAACGGATATACTTAAGAAAAACAGTTTACTCGGAACTATTAAAATCATTTAACTATATTACAAAGAATAATTTAATAATACATTCTATCATCAACTGATATACTTAAGAAAAACAGTTTACTCGGAACTATTAAAATTATCGCAATTTTATTTATTGGAATTATCATGTAAACAAGTTTCTAAAATCATACCAAAAGGTTTTATTTTATTGAAATTATCATGTAAAAAAGTCTCTAAATTCATTACAAACATGATAAACCACTGATAAGGAGTATATTAATGCTAATAAGTTTTTGAAGCAACTTAAATTTGGATGTCTCCTAGTAAGCCACGATGAAAGCAAAATAAAATCACGGTGTTCTTAAAAAAAAAAATCGAGTTTATCCTTTGTCAATGATACCTAGATATTTCTGCCTTCGTGAATTAAAATATATATAAAAAATACTTGTTCTTTCAAATTAAATATATATAAAAAATAATTGTTCTTTCAAATAAAAGAAATTAATTTTTTTTTTTTATAAATTTATGAAAAATGAAATGCCTGTCCACATAGTGACAGTGACGATGGTGGAGATAAGAGTTCAACCATTCTAAAATACTAATGAATAAATTTTATGAAAAATAAAATGTCCCAACCAAAGTCTCCACTTAGTGAAGGTAAGAGTTCAACCATTCTAAAATACTAGTGATTAAATAAAAACCATTCTAAAATACTAATGAATAAATTTTATGAAAAATAAAATGTCCCAACCAAAGTCTCCACTTAGTGAAGGTAAGAGTTCAACCATTCTAAAATACTAGTGATTAAATGATGTGAAATTCCTTTTTAATTTTTTCACATAATTTTTTTTTCTTAATTATAATTAATTAAGAGAAGTCACATAATATTTATTATATTCTTTTTAGATCAAATAAAATAATATATAACTTATATTATTTTAATTAAGAAAATCACATCATAATTATTTTTATTATAATTTTTCAAAAAAAAAAGAGGTGTGATGTTCTATTGTTTTCTAGTTATTATAATTTTTCAAAAAAAAAGAGGTTTGATATTTTATTGTTTCCTTTTAAGAGGCTACAGATTCAAATTCAAAGGGAGTAGGATATGTACACTTTGGTAGACTTAGGGTATGTACACTTTGATAGATTTTAGTAGTAAAACAATTATGAAGAAGGGTCTCTTATTCCACAAACTAGAAAGTCTCATACACAAATACTGTCTAACTTGATCATGAACTCAAAAATAAATTATTATTATTATTATTATATTTAAAAATTAAATGAGCAAAATCTAATAATACCTAATTGCGCACATAATTCCTATGATCCCAATATAGAGTTTTGGTTTCCAATTACCACTTGTCCACCACATGTTCAATTGACACTTTAAAACTAACCCTTAAGATAAAAAAAGATGACATATGGGAGTTCTTCCACCACATGTTCAATTGACACTTTAAAACTAACCCTTAAGACCACAAAAACTGACATATGGGAGTTCTTCCAGAAGATTCCCATCACATGGATATAAAGAGATTTGAACCCCAATACTCTAAACAACTGCTATAGGATTCATTGTTGGTTGCCAAGGTTTTCGCCATGGGTAGAGCCATTTTACTCTACATCTTGAGTTTCCATTCCAATGAGATGAATATCTCCTTGACGCCCCCCTGTTTTATTTGATTAGAGAAAGGCGGCTTGTTGTTACTCATCACAACATTTTCTTCCTACGCCACTACTCCATACTTGGTACTCTTTGGCTTGTTATCACTCATCACAACATTTTCTTCCTACACCACTACTCCATACTTGGTACTCTTTAGTAATGAGAAGAGTTTAATACAAGCACCATTTTGTAGGCCAAATATTGGTACATGTCACGAGGTTTCTTTTAATATCAAATTCAAAATGAGTTTGTTCAACTGCGACCCATATTAGTTGTTTATAGTAAATATTTTATTTGATCATTCTCCCCAATAAATACATCGGCGTATGTTCTTAGCACGAATTGATATACAAGAAGAGCATCAGATTAGTTATATGTATTAGAGGTACTAGGATTCCATGTTAGCTATCCATAGAACATGGGACATCCTTTGGGTATATATATTTTGAACATAATTTTATTCCTCAAAAATCTACAACGATTAACATATATGAGAAATGCTAAAATAAGTATGGTTTTACTTCAATTATTGATACTAACACTATTAATGGTTGAAATGGTTATGTTCATGAAGCTAAATCATGAGAAATGATAAAATAGGTATGGTTTTACTTAATTTATTGATACTAACACTATTAATGGTTGAAATGGCTATGTTCATGAAGCTCAATTCATCATGATGCCTTCTATAAGGAAATCTAAGGATAAAGGGAAATCTTCTTAAGTCATGAAGGAAGAGGATACTTTCACAGAACCAATAATTCAAGAAATCTCTAAGCCATGTTATGGAGACATAGAATGCAAGACGGTCTTAGGCCATAAATATAGCAGGGATAGATCTATCAAATGTTCAAGGACAAGAAATATCTAGAATCATTCTCATAGCTAGAAGGAAGAGATCTTGACCTCTTAGTCTTTCATCATATCAAGAGATCTCACTTTCATAGAGTTGTTCCTAGACCAACTTTGATGTCAATTGTGGAAGAAGTTGCATGGTTGATTAGTTACATTGATATTGAAAATTATTTGATCAAAGACGACAACGGAAAGGCTATAACTTCATTCCATTCTTCAATTTTTAACATAGAAATCCTTTTACAAGATTTTAGATTCCTCTCACTTCAAACAATATGTAAGGTGGCTATATAGAAATCCTTTTACAACATATAAGGTGTCTATATAGAAATTCATCTCACTCTTAACAACATATAAGGTGTCTATATAGAAATTTTACAAAATTCCTCTCTCTTATAATCTACAATGAGTGGATTACAAGCCTTCTAATACAACATTAGAAATAGACTTAGGAGATATCTGCATATGCATATTAGCTTACATTTACAAATATACATATCTACATTGAAATATTTTCTGATAAGTGGTTTTCTTCATGGACTCATCCTCCCTTTAGTACTGAAAGGATTCTCACAACTTCCTATCTCTGAAAATGCCTCTAACGTTGGTGTTGAATCCGACATTGGATATGATGTAGAATCTGATGTTGAACCCAAGAAACCATTAGACTAGATTATAGGTCTTGCTAGTAACCTATATAACCACTCCTTGCAAAAACCAAGCATGATTGTTGTGTCTTGAGTAGCTTCCCTTGAATACACAAGTACCTAGCCATTCTGGAATGTGACTACATAACCTTCATCTTCAAAAGCCGCAATTGGGGGTAGGTTTACTTTCAAATCTAGAACATATAACATATGTTCTATTCCCATAAATCCTCTTGAATCGAGCTGGAATCTTACATATCCATACCCTTTTATTTCTTTTCTGGTGTTAGTTCCAGATCCTACATAGCAATATGTGACGATCTCTGAGAAATTCAGGAATATTGATCTCATCCCTATCATGTGGTAAGATGAGCCACTGCCCACAAACCATTCCTCCTTGTCTTCATATATCACTTTGTTAAGACCAACCATTAGGAAGTATTCTTTCTCAAATCTTTTAACAAGACTATTAACTTTTTTTGGGGTTGCTTCTTGTCTTCTTGCAAGTGCCTTTACATATTTCTGGTTCTATTTTAGACATAAGTGTGGGTAAAGTGTTCAACACTTCTCGATATGATGTCTACTCTTACCACAATAAAAGCACAATGTCTTGTTCCCATCTTGGAACCACAATCCCTTTTTGTCATCCCCCCTTTTCCTTTTCTTTGAGAAATGATATTTACCTTTAGCCTTCTTCTTGGATGGTTTTTCTTGCACGAAATGTCTTCTTCGACATTTCTCCATATCATGGTTACTAGTTCCATAAGAAGCACATGGATACATAGACCATTTACCAATCTTACCAGTGGAAAATGTCTTCATTTCCTCTTTAGAATGCACATCTTTCTCTAGATATATCTTAGATCTATTACCTTTCTTTAGACTAGAAGGTAAGACTAACTTCTTATGAAGGACCTCTTCATCTGAAGTTCTCCTTGCTTCAACTATCCTTGAGAATTCTCCATCTTGATGGGAAAAATAATAATATGAGGAGTCATCCTTATCGATTATGCCTTTTGAAAGAGTTAGTTTCTTTTGCATCAAAGACTTTACATTCTCAACTTGCCAATCCTCATGGATTGATGTTGATGGTGCCAATACCTAATCCTTGGTCTACAACTTTCTTTCCAACTCATGAAAAATACCTCGATGGAATTCCTCATGACATATTAGTTGATTTTGCAACTTTTACTTCTCTTCCTCGAGGGTTTGTAGTTGCATACTTAACTCAAAATTCTCATTCTGAATATGTCGGTTAATGTTTTTCTACAACCTTAACTTCATGAGAGATTTACTCATTTTGTCCTCCCAACAAGAGTCTTCAAAATCTTCATCAACTTAAGTCTTGGACCTCGTCACATCAACAACTTACAAATTCACGTCCAAACTAGCTTTGATACCACTTGATCTGAAAATCCTTAGATACCACTTATTCCTTTAAAATATATGTATTAACATCTAACTTGATTCATAATTAATTCTTGATCGTATTAAGGTGATTTGGAAAAAAATGATGTTGTGCTTCTTATCCAAAATCTCATAAAATGATGATTAATTTGAAGAATTATGAGATAACACAACATAAAATAAAAGAACTTGAATATACAACATTGATGACATATATATTACTTCATCTTCAAGTCCCCTCTAGATAGTAAGATTGCTCTTCTTATTCTCAAAATGTCAAATTACATTACAACATGGATTTACAAAAGTCAATTTTATGGACTCTCTTTAATTTCACCGCTCAAACTTAGAAATAGAGTTCACCATTGATTTCCTTGCGAAAATATGAGAAAAATGAGTATAAAGTCGACCCAATTCTGAATTGGCTCAATTTCACCCTCTTTACACGCCAAACGATGCACTATAGCTCTCATTAATGACAATATGAACTGATACTTTTACAAATGACCTCTTAGCACAAAAATGACATTACCATTGAACTCTTCTCCAAAAAATGAGAAAAATGAGTATAAAGTTGCCTATGTGCAATCAATATACCTCATGCCACACATATCGAGACAATACCAAACTTAGATCCTTCCTCTGCATGCAAATATATGCATCCTTATGTCCTCAGGATTCATGCCAGCATTGGGATCTATGTCCACCTCAGAATGTGTGCATGTCTCAGAATTTGTGCATATAATAAGGCGTGGGTGGCCCAACCTGACTTAAACTTCGCGTTGACGTTGACATCAGTTTAAATGTTGTTCATTTGGGTTGTTGTAACAAAACCCAAATATAGCATAATGGTGAAAGCATTAACATAATATATGGCAGGTCGCGGGGTCAAACCCAGTTGACCATGCCGTATATTACGACATTTTGTTATAACATATGGTTGGATTTATTAAATATATGTGATGGCATTTATATGTGATAACTATAGTGTGTTGGATGGAACGAACTCCCGCATATCATGGAGTTCATTGCAGTCACATAGTTCGATCCTTCGTACTCCCAATAATTTTGATAAACATTAACAATTAATGGCCAACGAGACATACAGTTGGAGTAATCATTTGTCGACACGTGGTAAGGATAGACAAACGGGAGGCTGCCACGTGGCAGCCTCTCATTGGTCTATCCTTACCACGTGCTGACAAATGATTACTCTACCTGTATGTGCGGTATGCCACATCTCCTTCCTAGTTAGCCATACGGTCATGCCACATGGTGCCTTGTGATGCTTCCACATCAACACCATACAGTCGTAGAGTCGTGCTATGTGTCACCCTTGCAGTGGTGACACGTGTCACCTTGACTTTGACCCTTTGACTTTTTACATGTTGACTTGAACTTTGACCATCAATAAGTTTTGCATGTGAACTTCTTTTGAAACGATTTTTATGTTGTCGGAAAGCTATCCCCGAGCTCTACGCAATGATGTAGTTTTGAGAGCATTTGAGATGTTCAAATTTTGAGCTTTTATGGATCTTCTTGGACCTCTGTGAGCATTTCAGATCCTCGTGGACCTTTGTGAGCGTTCCTGGATCCTCCTAGATCAATGCCACTTTCAAAAAATCTAATTCTTATACCAATCATGAACATAACTTTAAAGGTAAAAGTGAAGTTTTTAGAGATTATATTTTCCCATATATACAAAAAGTTTAATGACGGAGCAAACAAATTATCTAAAGAATCTTTATTGGAGCAAAGAGGTTTGGAGTCTCTCTTTTAGAATTTATTAAATCTTTATATTGAATGTTAGAATGCAAGATTCTATTTAGTTGTTTGTATCGATGTGTAAGGCTTTTCTATGTATGAATTTAATGTTATGAAAAATTTGAATAAATTTGTTGTTATAAAAAACTAATGAAGGTGTTAGTGATATTTCTTGCAAAGGGGGCTAGAACGCAAAGATTGGGTTAAAAACCCACTTGTCCAAAGTTTCGGATGATAATGCGCCCAATATAAGTCACGAGCAAGTCCGAGCAGTCCAGATTTGAGCGCCTAAATCAACGACGCATATTGGATTCCGGACCCCCCTAGCCTTTCTACCTTTAAGCGGAGGGGGGGGGGGTCCGGAATCGGGGGCGCACCTCTCCAACGATCCAGATTAGCGCGCCCGGATCAACGGCGATGNGGGGGGGGGGGTGGGGGTCCGGAATCGTGGATGCAGTTTTCCGACGGTCACGATCGAGGAGCCCGGATCAACGGCTCAGGCGCGGCCCCGACCTTCTCAGTTGCCTTGTATTTAACCCGTGTGGGCCATATTTTCGTCATGACATCTCCCTATCTGCCTTTCCCTTGCCGCCATGTGTCACCGTTCACCCCTCTCTCACGCCCCCATATGGCCTTTCCCTCGTCTCATCACCCATTTACCACCCGCCACGTATCCCTTTCCCTCCATGTCAGCCTGACACTACGTTAAGACTGCCATGTCTTTCCTCCCGCCGCCTCTGATCGCCTCTCATCGTTCTTACTTCGTCCTTGCGGTTGTGGCCCCGTCATTCTGTAGCCTCACCCCACTTCCCGTGTTGGCCTCCATACCCGTCCCTCAAGCTATTCGGTTATTCCAGGAGGCAACGGGAGGGGTCTTCCATATCCTGAAGTGCTGAGTTGGCTGGGCCATTCTCAATCCCAAGAAGCAGTTATTGAAGCGGTTGGTGGTGGTTAGACATCATCTCCGCCATAATGGGGACGTCCTGCAATGAATTAAAGGAACGTCGATTCGCCGATAAAACTGTCAGAAGATCGATCGTGTCTGCCATAAGTTGCACGGTTATTCAAAGATTGCGACTGCAGAGTGTCAGAAGCCATGTAGACGCAAAGACTTCAATGCAGTATCTTGGTTCCGCTGTTGTTGTTGTTTTGAGTATATGTAGGCATTTTTTCCATTTTTGTAACTATCGATGGTAGAGCTAAGCTCCCGACTGTAAAGTTTCAGTGAACATTCTGGTTTCTTGGTTATGCCTCTGTGTTTGAGACTTCTTGGTTTATAACAAACAGTTCTCCTTTTTCCATCTTTGTTTCATCTCATGCCAGAGAGTTCACAGTCGAAGGATTCGCGTGGATTACTGCGATTTTGTTATGATAAAGGATTTATTATGGCATCATTGTATTCTCTGGTCTTTTGTGTTTGAATATAAGAAGAACTTGTGTTTGAACGCTTTCTTCTCCAGTCTGTTACTAACCGAATGTTTGTGATAGGCCTGCGCACCCTTCTCATGCAAGTCTTCCCTGTACTCACCCTTTATTGCAACTCACTGTTTGGAGTTTATCAAGACCTCATTCGTTCATGCATGCCTGGCCTAGTTTCTGAGTTGAGACGATACTTTTCTGAGTTTCCTTCCGTTTGATCACCCTTTCAAACAAAACGTGACATTAAACTGATGGGCGTCAGGCTCTGCTCCTGCAAGCAATCCAGGAGTGACTTCCGGCTCCAACATTTTCCCCGAGATTGAATGACAAAGATCATCTGATTCTGAAGGTGCATCAAATATCAGAACTTGAAGATTGCTACTGTGCACCTGGCGACTCCATTGTGACGACTCCGCTGAGGAGAACCCGCACTATTAACTGTGGCTTCGAGAGGCAGACATACGAGGTCTAATCCACACTTGCCTTTAGCTACACCAGAAGTTGACGCAGAAGCAGTGCGCAGAAAGGGAAAGAGAGATGCAAAAGAAGTTTCCGTCGTTGAAACAGGTAATACGCCCTGCCTTCTGTGAGAACTCCATTTTCAGATTCTCAGTTTCCTAGTCGTCCTTCCTCTGAGATTTCCCCTTTTTTGAATTTTGGGAGTGTTCCTGCTGAGTTTTCTCCTCCTGGTTTGGTGTTGGAGAGAGAAAGCCTTGTCACTCCCCCCTCCCTGGAGGTCTTGCTTCATCGCAGACCTCGAGCTTCTGAAGGTTTCACCACTCCTCCTTTTGTTTTTATTGCTGCACAGAGAGAAGCTTCTGCACACTCAGGTCCATTAGCTTCCTCTCTGTTTGCTTCGTTGTCTCCTCCAAGAACCTCTGCTCCAACATCTCCCGTTCGTACTTCTTCTCCTCCGAGTTCTCCTCTACCTAATATCCCCATGGCTGGTGTTAATCCCCCTCCAAATAGAATGGATGCTATAGTTGCTGCCAGATATGCCCCTTTGGTTCTACCTCATCCTCTGAACCCCCTCCCTGCTGGAGACTATTTGAAGTACATGCCCAAGTTTAGTGGGGAGGGAGACATAACTGCTGAAGAGCACCTAGCTGCCTTTTACAGCTATGCAGACAACTTGAATATCGAGAGTGAAGATGTCTGGATGAGAGTCTTTGTCCAGAGCCTAGATGGAGAAGTAAGGAAGTGGTTCCGAGGCCTGGCCCCTGGATCTATTGCTGGCATAGAAGCCTTGGACAACGTTTTCCTGAGGCAGTGGGGAGACAGAAAAGATTATATGTATTACATGACAGAGTTTGGGTCTCTGAGAAATATGGAAGGGGAGTCTGTCTCAGACTTCTCCAAAAGATTTAATAAGATGTACAACAAGATTCTTGCAGAGATTAAACCCTCAGAGGCCTCTGCTCAAATTTCCTATGCTAGCGCGTTTGACCCTGATTTATGTCTAGTGTTAAGAGAAAGAAGAGCCACCTCTTTAGCTCAGATGCAAGATGTAGCTATAGAAGTGGAATCCAACATATTGGCAGCTGACAGACTGAGAAGCCAGGCTGACACAAACAGAAGAAAGGAAAAGTCGGAAGCTTCAACTTCTGGCCCATCACTGTCCCACCCTCAAGTAAATGAGCTGACCCGAGCTATGAACCTCCTTAAAGAAGAGGTGGAAAGATTGAAGGTGGAGAGGAAATAAATGTACAAGGGCCCTCAGAACACCGAAAATAAAGGGGGTTTTAGGAGGCCAAATAATAATTTCGCCCCTCCAGCTATGCACAGAGAGAAGAAAAGAGACAGAGACGACCAAAGGATTCAGGCCCCCTTTCAGAACAATTTTGTAGCTGATGAAGAACAAGAGGAAGCGGACGAGCCCGAGCCAAAAATTCGCAGTTTAGAGGTCACTCCCCCTTTCCCTCATCTGACCCAATCAGCATATGAAGAGTCCCTCATGGATGGTCAGCTGAATGAATTGAGCAAGGGAGACAAAGCTGGCGGCGGTCGAGGCAGGTACAACCTGAGGTCTGACAAAAGGGCAGCAACACCTGATGTTCCTGAGTCATCCACTAAAGCAGAGAGGCCTGCTAATGAGATAGCAGATGCTTATAAAGGTAAGAATACCCAACCCCTCTCTCCCATTGTCCAAAGCCATGTTCCCGAAATTAGAGAGATTCCAAAGCTCACATCCCCTTTCAATTTCGAACATGAGATTCAAAAGATCAGGATTCCTGTGCCACTCACAGAGTTAATTAAACATGGGGAGTTCAAAAAACGCTTCTCTGAGCTGTTGAAATCCAAAGCCTCATATCCTCTCACAGACTCCATAAACCTCCAAGATGAAAGGCCTGTAGTTGTCCTAGGTCCCATGGTAGAAGACAGAGATGATTCATCCCCTCCCTTCTACACATCCCTGAACATACATGACAAAGTGCTACACAATTGTTTGATGGATTCAGGGGCCTCCCACAACCTCATGCCCAAAGCCGTCATGGAAGAATTAGGACTGGAAGTCACCCGGGCCTATCATGACCTTTATTCTTTTGACTCCAGAAGGGTCCAATGTTTGGGAGTGATTAAGGACCTAGTAGTCTCTTTGTTTCAACTACCCATGAAGAGCATGGTCATGGATATTGTGGTAGCTGAAGTTCCCCCTAAGTTTGGCATGATGTTGTCAAGATCCTGGATAAAAAGACTGGGGGGAACTTTGCAGATGGACCTCACATATGCCACCATTCCAGTCTTTGGGGGGGAACACAGGAGATTATACAGAGAAGCCCAACTAGCCTACATTGTCAGTGATGAAGCCAACCCTACCAATCATCCCATCTATGCTTTGGACATCGATTTAGGCTCCAACTTACTACAGCTCACCAACACCCCAGAGGCCCCTTTACAGATAAAAAAGTAGCCCAGTCTTAATCCATAACTGCCCCCTCCAACCACTTCTGTTTGGAATATGTTCTTCGACGGAGCTTCTTCCAGTATAGGTGTGGGTGATGGGGTGGTACTCAGATCCCCTTCTCACGAGACCATATCTCTGTCATACAAACTGGAGTTTGAAGTCACCAACAACGTGGCAGAATATGAAGCTCTGGTTCTGGGACTAAGAGCTACAAAGGAAAGGGGAATCGGGGAGATAGCTGTGTTCGGAGATGCAGAACTGATTGTCCAGCAGGTCAAGAATGTTTATCAGGCTAAGCATCCTCAACTCAAGAATTACAGGAACAAGGTATGGGATCTAATTGACAGTTTCTTCCTAGCTTTCAACATCTCTTTCATTCCAAGGGAAGAAAATGCTCCAGCTGACTTTCTAGCCTTTTTAGCTAGTCTGTTCGAAGTTCCTGTGTTGTCCACTGCCCAATCCGATGTTGAGATAAAGTATAGACCCTCTGTACCCAACAATATCAAGCATTGGAAGGTATTTGAGGATGATTAGGAGATTGAAAAATTCCTCCAGTCCATTGATGACTTTTTTGCATTGCACATAGATGAGGAGCCCGACACTGTAGAAAAGATTGACCCTTACCCCGGGGAATTTGTGAATAGGATTGTTGATCATCAGATCATTCAGCTACCGAGCAATCACATCCCAAAAGGACTAATCCCATTATAAAGATTGTTCGACGGGAATGATGTGGCATTAAAGGGTGAGGTTTCAAGTGACGATGATGACACAGCTGAATGCAACATAGGCACACCTGAGGAGCCAAAATTGGTCAAACTGTCAAAGAGTTTGACTGGGGAGCAGAGGGCCGAATATACTAAGTTGTTGAAGCAGTTTGTTGATGTGTTCGCATGGACCTACGAAGACCTCAAAACGTATGACACATCAGTCATCGAGCACAAGATCCCATTAAAAGAGGAGGCTAAGCCATTCAAGCAGAAGCCGAGACAGATAAATCCCACGCTGCTACCTGTTATGGAGAAGGAAGTGAAGAAGCTGCTGGATGCCCAGATCATCGTCCCCTTGAGATACTCTGAATGGGTGGCCAATTTGGTCCCGGTGAGAAAGAAAAGTGGGGAAATCAGACTCTGCGTCGATTTCAGGAACCTGAACAGAAGCTCCAGGAAGGACAATTATCCCCTGCCTAACATGGAACACATTCTTCAGAGGGTAACTGGTGCATCAAGGATATTCATGATTGATGGTTTCTCTGGATACAATCAGATATCAGTCATGCCTGAGGACAGAGAAAAAACAGCATTCACCACTCCTTGGGGCACATTCATGTATGCCAAAATGCCTTTTGGGTTGATGAATGCAGGAGAAACGTTTCAGCGAGCCATGGACATAGCCTTCATTGGGGAGAAGGACCAGTTTGTGGTGATATATTTGGATGACATCACAGTCTTCTCCAAGACTGACAAAGAGCATTGCTGCCACTTGAAGAGGGTGTTCCTGAAGTGTCGGAGGTATGGCCTATCTTTGAACCCCAGAAAATCATTGTTTGCCATGAAGGAGGGGAAGCTATTAGGCCATATAGTATCAGCAGAGGGAGTGAGAATTGATCCTGACAGGGTAGAAGCTCTTCAGACCCTGTCACTTCCCAGGTCTAAGAAAGAAGTCCAAGCCTTTTTGGGGAAGATAAATTTCTTGAGGAGATTTGTTTCAAATTTTGCTGAGCTGGTGAAACACATCACAGCCATGCTCAAAAAGGGAAATGAAGTGAAATGGACTGCTAAACCCAGGGAGTCTTTTGTCCAAATAAAGAAGGCATTGACTAAGGCTCCTGTGCTAATCAGTCCAGATTATTCCAAAGAATTTTTGATATTTTCTTTTGCCTCCTGTGATACAGTAGCTGCAGTTTTGTTGCAGAGAAATGATCAAGGGCGAGAGCAGCCTGTTGCTTTCTTTAGTAAAGCACTAAGAGACGCAAAATTCCGGTATGAGATCATGGAGAAGCAGGCTTATGCCTTGGTGAAAGCTCTCAAAGCTTTCAGGGTCTATATCTTGCATTCAAAGATCATTGCGTATGTCCCTTCAGTTTCGGTGAAGGACATCCTCATACAGCCTAACATAGACGGAAGAAGAGGTAAATGGATCGCCAAGATCCTAGAATTTGATCTGGAGATTAAACCCACCAAGCTGATAAAAGGGCAAGGTTTAGCCAAGTTGCTGGCTGAATCAAATTGCAGAGCCTTGGGAATCAATTTCATCAATGAGCAAGCTGAATCATCCGGCAATAATTCCCCGATCATCATACCGCTAGCAGCGTGTCCCTGGTACAGGGATATCTTGTATTTTCTGCAGGAATTAAAGCCCCCTGACGGATTGGGAAAGAGTAGAGCCAGAGCTTTGAAGCTCAAAGCGGTCAAATATTGCCTCATTGACCGAGCCTTATACTGGAGAGACCCTCTGGGGATACTATTAAGATGTCTGGATCCGATGCAAGCCCATAAGGTAATGTTTGATTTTCATAGCAGTCTCTGTGGAGGTCATCATTTTTGGAAGACCACAGCCCACAAAATCCTCCGGGCTGGGTATTATTGGCCCACTTTGTTCACTGATGTCTGTAGGGAGGTCAGAGCTTGCGTCAAATGCCAGAAATTCTCAGGGAAGCAACAACTCAAATCCCTGCCATTGAAACCTGTGGTGGTTTCAGCACCCTTTCAGCAGTGGGGATTAGATTTTATCGGGGAAATTCATCCCCCTTCGAGTGGCCAGCACAGGTGGATCCTCACTGCGACTGGTTATTTCACTAAATGGATAGAAGCTGTCCCCACCAGAAGCACTTCTCACAAAGTAATCATCGACTTCCTGGAGGACATCATAGCCAGATTTGGCTGTCCCAACAAAATTGTCACTTACAATGCTTCCCCATTTCGGTCTGAGCCTCTGTTCAAGTTTTGTGAACAATTTGAGATCTCACTGATTCATTCCACTCCCTACTATCCTCAGGGAAACGGACTGGCAGAGTCCTCTAATAAAAGCTTAATCAAGCTCATCAAAAAATTACTGGAGGACAATCAGAAGGCCTAGGACTCAAAGCTCAAATTTGCTCTCTGGGCTGATCGGGTGACAACAAAGAAATCCCTGGGCCTCTCACCCTTCCAACTGGTTTACGGAATAGAGGCCATTTTCCCCACTCAGCTTGCCTTACCTGTAGCCAATCTCCTCCAGGACTATGAGGGAGAGCCCAACCATGTGCTCAGAAGAATTCATCAAATGGTGGAGGTGCGGCAGATCAGAGAACAGGTCCTGGACAGAGCTTACAATCATCAACGGAAGATCAAGCGGGATTTTGACAGGAAGAGCAAAAAGAAGGAATTTGAACAGGGTGATCTGGTATTCAAGTGGGACGCACCCAGACAGGAAAAGGGCAAACACAGTAAATTTGATGCCCTCTGGTTCGGGCCTTTCAAGATCCTCGAAGTGTTTTCAAACAACACTTACAGGCTGCAGGATCTGGAAGGAAATGAAGTGTTCAGTGGCCCAGTCAATGGGCTTTTCTTAAAAAAATGTTTTCTGTGAGCCCCAGTCGGCTCTTTTTGTTTTGTTTGTAAATATTGTTTCTGTTTTTGTTTTTCGGACTAATAAATGACTCCATAGCCCAACAACAAAGGCACTAGGTCTGCAAAAGAGTTCTTAGAGCATCACAGGGACGACTCTATCCCCCATGGAGCCAAATGTTAGCGATATTTCTTGCAGAGGGGGCTAGAATGCAAAGATTGGGTTAAAAACCCACTTGTCCAAAGTTTCAGATGATAATGCGCCCAATATAAGTCACGAGCAAGTCTGAGCGGTCCAGATTTGAGCGCCTAAATCAACGACGCATATTGGATTCCAGACCCCCCTAGCCTTTCTACCTTTAAGCAGAGGGGGGGGATCCGGAATCGGGGGCGCACCTCTCCAACGATCCAGATTAGCGCGCCCGGATCAACGGCGATGAAAACAATTCCGGACCCCCCCTGCCTTTCTACCTTTAAGCGGAGGGGGGGGGTCCGGAATCGTGGATGCAGTTTTCTGACGGTCACGATCGAGGAGCCCGGATCAACGGCTCAGGCACGGCCCCGACCTTCTCAGCTGCCTTGTCTTTAACCCGTGTGGGCCATATTTTCTTCATGACATCTCCCTATCCGCCTTTCCCTTGCCGCCATGTGTCACCGTTCACCCCTCTCTCATGCCCCCATATGGCCTTTCCCTCGTCTCATCACCCATTTACCACCCGCCACGTATCCCTTTCCCTCCATGTCAGCCTCACACTACGTTAAGACTGCCACGTCTTTCCTCCCGCCGCCTCTGATCGCCTCTCATCGTTCTTACTTCATTCTTGTGGTTGTGGCCCCGTCATTCTGTAGCCTCACCCCACTTCCCGTGTTGGCCTCCATACCCGTCCCTCAAGCTATTCAATTATTCCAGGAGGCAACGTGAGGGGTCTTCCATATCCCGAAGTGCTGAGTTGGCCGGGCCATTCTCAATCCCAAGAAGCAGTTATTGAAGCGGTTGGTGGTGGTTAGACATCGTCTCCGCCATAATGGGGATGTCCTGCAATGAATTAAAGGCACGTCGATTCTCCGATAAAACTGTCAGAAGATCGATCGCGTCTGCCATAAGTTGCACGGTTATTCAAAGATTGTGGATGTAGAGTGTCAGAAGCCATGCAGACGCAAAGACTTCAATGCAGTATTTTGGTTCCGCTGTTGTTGTTGTTTTGAGTATATGTAGGCATTTTTGCCATTTTTGTAACTATCGATGGTAGAGCTAAGCTCCCGACTGTAAAGTTTCAGTGAACATTCTGGTTTCCTAGTTATGCCCCTGTGTTTGAGACTTCTTGGTTTATAACAAACAGTTCTCCTTTTTCCATCTTTGTTTCATCTCATGCCAGAGAGTTCACAGTCAAAGGATTCGCGTGGATTACTGCGATTTTGTTATGATAAAGGATTTATTATGGCATCATTGCATTCTCTGGTCTTTTGTGTTTGAATATAAGAAGATCTTGTGTTTGAATGCTTTCTTCTCTAGTCTGTTACTAACCGGATGTTTGTGATAGGCCTGCGCACCCTTCTCATGCAAGTCTTCCCTCTACTCACCTTTTATTGCAACTTACTGTTTGGAGTTTATCAAGACCTCACTCGTTCATGCATGCCTGGCCTAGTTTCTGAGTTGAGACGATACTGTTATGAGTTTCCTTCCGTTTGATCACCCTTTCAAACAAAACGTGACATTAAACTGATGGGCGTCGGGCTCTGCTCTTGCAAGCAATCCAGGAGTGACTTTCGACTCCAACAGAAGGTAAGATAGTCATTATATTATTGTAATATTTAATATATAAAACCCTTCTTAGTATTTTTGAAAAAAAAAAAATAATAAACTTTATGGCTTTGATTGTGTTGTAAATGATAATTGATGTATATTCTAGTTTCTCTTATAAAATATTGAATATAATAATTTTTTTCATAAATAAAAAAATATACATTTTAAATAAATTAATCAATAAAAATATAAAATAATATATTAATATATATTTAATTTTTTAGAAAATAAAAAAATATCAAAATCAAATTATATTTTCTAAAAAATAGTATATATATATATATATATATTTAATTTTATATTAAAAAATTCAAAAAATAATAAAATAATAACTCTTTACTATATCTATTAAAAAAAAATATCATACATATAAAATTAATTAATAATATAAATTTATAAACAAAATGTAGGTATCATGAAAAAGGAAAATATATATATAAAAAAAAAATACTTAAACACATACATATTGGATTTTTATTCTCACTGATTAGAAGGCACAAATAAGATATAATAAATGATAACTTATTTGAAAGGAAAAATTTCATCATCTGATAGCTTTTGTTAATGTCAACTCACTTTTTAAAGATGGTTACATTTAATAATGGAAAACTTTTTCTTTCTTTTTCACAACGCATCAATCCATTCAATGTTGAGATTCTGGATTATTTTCAACTGTAGGTTTTTGAAAAAAAATATTTTTAGTTAAAAATTTTAGTATTTTTTAATTTTTTAAAAATAAAAATTTTATCAAAATTAAAGCAATTCTAAAATTTATTTAAATATAAAGAAGATATATCCCCTCATGTGCGCTTTTTCTTTTTCGTATTTTATTGGTTGTACCTCTTTTCTAATCATATTAGAAAAAGTCCTCGTGATGCGTTGTGTTTTGCTTTATTGAGTGTGTATCTATGGTAATCATGTGTTGTTATTTGGTCTTTTCCTATAAAAGCTATAAATAACATCATTATTTCTAAGTCATCATCATCATAAACAAGATTTTTAAAATATCAATAACTAGTACAGCCATATAATTGTGGTTGATCAAAGTCTAAAGGTTGATAAGATGAAAAAAATCCTTAAAAGAATATATTAAATTTTCTTATTGATTAACAAATAAATGGTTGAGCTTCATTTATTTGGTGTTAATATTTTAATTTATGTTCATCACTTATTTGGCAATCAATTAGCTATCAAAGTAACTTTTAAATATAATTAAGTAAATGTAAAAAAGTAAACATATAAACGGATGTCTTTATAATAGCTAGGAAGTTAATGATTGAAATCACAGCCATTTATTTTGTGTGACTACTAAGAATATTCCAGCCATATTTAATCATGTCCATAGAAAACTTATTAAGCACTAAACCCCTATTAAATCTGCCCATTGTCAATAGGTGTACACCTTTCTAGGTAATAAAACAAAATATATATATACCACTGAACCAAATTCATAAAAATAAGTGAGACAAAGATCTCCACCACATTGGAGTTTAGTGCTGGAGCTCACAATGTCATGGGCATTCCCTTATTTACCATTACAAGGTTGAAGTACAAAGCCTTTACTAAGCTAAAACCACATCTAAGCACCAAATACAGATTGATTTTATACCGTCTGTAAGGATCAGATTGATTTTATACCGGCTGCAAGGATCTGCCAGTGTGAATGTGAAAGCGTCTCCACTTTGTCTCTTTTTCATCAATACCATAGTTACACATTAGCTAAACCTTTCAGTAGGCTCAAGATTCCCGCGTCTGCTTTTGTCATTCTTCCTCTTCTTAGTCTTTCAGCGATAATGAAAGCAAGTTCCAGTGACTGTGAGGCATTCAGTCGAGGATCACAATGTGTATGGTACCTAGATTTTAGATCCTCTAGAGTTACTACTCTAGATCCGCCAATACATTCTGTCACATTTTGTCCTGTCATCTCCAAGTGAACACCTCCAGGGTGGCTACCTTCTTCTTCATGGACATCAAAGAATGCCTTGAGCTCATCCTGAAAATAAACCATGGAGAAATAGTTTACATACCAACATG
>ML799822.1:221240-234776 GCA_009831015.1 Picea engelmannii | reverse complement strand
GGTCAGATCTTTGCTTGTGCTTCTACATCTTGAATATATTGTGATCTCCATGTGTTGATGAATCTTGTATGCACTTAATAACTCAATAAATCAGTAGTAGTTAGTGATTCCAAGAAAGAATTTGGCTTGGGATCATTACAGAGAATGTAAGAGGACAAGAAGCATATTCATTTACTAATGGATTTTCAGGGTATCACTAGATCAAAATAGCACCAGAGGATCAACATAAGACTACATTTGCTATAGAATGGGAGTCATATCAGTACATAGTGATGCCTTTTGGGTTGAAGAATGCCCCTGCTATTTTTTCCAAAGTAGTAGTAGCTGC
Source organism: Picea engelmannii (assembly GCA_009831015.1). NCBI lineage: Eukaryota > Viridiplantae > Streptophyta > Pinopsida > Pinales > Pinaceae > Picea > Picea engelmannii. Next base: position 234,448 of record ML799822.1, on the reverse strand, counting down.
ATCTAAGTATTTCATACATAAAATTTTGGAAGTGTATTTGGATGATTGGATAATATTTAGCTTATTGAAGGATCATGTTGAAGTGTTAAGGTTGATGTTAGATAGGTGTAGACAGTGTCAAATTTACTTGAACATTAATAAATGTATATTCAACGCACCATTTGGGATCTTGCTAGGACATGTGGTGTGTAAACAAGGTCTGTTGGTAGATCCTATGAAGATTGTTGTCATTGTTAACTTACCACCACCTAAGTCAATGCGCTAGTTAAAAAGTACACTTGGTCATATAGGATACTACAGGAAGTTCAACAGAGTTTGGACATCTTGAAGGAGAAAATGGTGATAATGCCAATTTTGGTGTTTCCATATTGTTCAAAGGAGTTCTATGTTCATGTAGATGCATCTTCAATAGCACTTGGAGAAGTATCAACACAACCACAAGAAGGTGATATCTATCACCCAATAGAATTTACAAGCAGGAAGCTTTCATATTCATAATAGAATTACAACACAACAGAAAGAGAAGGTTTGGCTATGGTGTATGCATTGCATAAGTTTAGACATTATTTGTTAGGCCAACATTTTAAGATGTTCACATATGACTCTTCTCTTAGATACCTTGTCAATAAGCCAGTGTTGGGGGGAAGAATATGTAGATGGTTGTTGTTATTTCAAGAGTTTGATTTTGAAGTAGTTGTGAATCCTGTAAGACTGAATGCAGGGCCAGATCATCTATCTAGGATAACTAATGGAGAGGAACCAAGCAATTTGGAGGACAATTTCCCGGATGCAAAAATCTTTTTAGTACAAATTACTGATGAATATTTTGCTAACATTATTGAATTTTTGAGTACAAGATTTTCCCCAAAGTAATATAATATTGTGATGCAGGAGCATCGTAAGCATGTGCAAGTGGAGGACAGTTGGATATGTGTCATCCTGACATAGCACCCCTACCTTAGTAGGTTCTACTTGACCTCCCGGTATTTGGATCTTTCTATTCCCTTAGCCTAAATGGCTCTTTAGTTCCCACTAGAACCTTCAACTAAATCCACAGGTCCTTGTGCAATCTATGCCTATGCGAACTAGCACTAGGAACGAGTTCTTTTCCCTCGTGACCATGGCCTATGGCCATGGCCTACACCAAAAGGCATTTCGCAACTCATGACCTCGATAATATTGATTTGATACAACCCCAACACTCCAAATTCTGAAACCCCAAAATCCACCTAAGGGTCTAGCAAGTGCTAGCACTTTCTCTTATGCACACGTCGTGTCCTTCCACTAGGGACTGGGTCCCATCTCCCCAATATTTCAAGACTTCGCGATTCAGAGAATCAATGAAAATCTCTTCTTTCACCTCCAAATATCTCACCCCCAAAGATTCGATCACTCCAGATCTACGGTCCAGATCCTTCGCTAACCAACGACTCTGATTAAATCGATGATTCACCTTTCACGACTTTTGGGAAAGTCTTCACCCTTATTTTTACCGATGGTTGAAACCCTGAAACTCTTGGGTGTCATACCGATGGCCCCTATCTCTCTTGAACCTTCAAAGGTGAATGAATCTCGGATTCATCCTCCTCACAACTCTGCTTGATCTGATGACCCTCAGAAAATCGGTGCTTCTCCCTCTAGGGTTTCCACCGTCTGATTGGGTCCTCAATGAATCTTGTCCAGATGACTTGGCGACAAGCTTCTAAACTTTATTTCCTCCTGGCGACTGAAACTTTCATCCTCTCTCTAAAATCTTCGAACAAGGCTATCCGTCCTGAACTTGTTCTTCCTTGCAACTTCTATACTCTAAAGAATTCTACGCGCACACCTTGCACGACTTCCACGATAACCTCTGGTTATCTAGCAATTCCAACTCTATGCACTCCTTGCAATAGAAATCCTTCAACCGCTCACTGGGTTGGAAAAATTCTAAGACTTCAACCAGTCGGCACACACCTTGCATGACTCTATGTTATCCTTGCACTTCTACTGGTATGAAAACAACGGTATCCCTCCTGAGATCTCTGAGATAAAACTCAGAATCTTGTCAACACACTCCTTGTGGACTTTCACTTCACTCCTTGTAGGAACTCTCAATAAGAGAAACAATTGAAACTCATACTCTCCCTCTCACAAACTTCATACACTCAACATGAAATCGTACATACAAAGCATTGAAACAAATGCATAACAGAGTATATAAGAAAACTGTAAACATACCATTCAATAGATGCAAACATTATTCATAACAACACCATGAAATTGAGTCAAAGAATTCTTATATTAACTCAAGTGCTTATGTACATGGGTTCTATAGCAACAACTATCTACTTATACAACTTCTACAATCTCTGTTCTCCTCTACTCTCCTATTCTCTTGCTCTACAACTCTACTCTTACAATTTGGAATAGTAATACAATACAATACATACGAGGGAGCTTTCCAAAGTTTCCCCTCCTACAACTCTAAGCTATCAAAGTGAATTAAAGCCTACATCTACTTTACATTTATTACAATAATGGTATACAACTGACCAATGAGAGCAACCACTCAAGATCTGTGTTACAATCTATAAAACATAAAAGCAAATGTATCTTTTCTAGATATCACATTAATGTCTCATCTTTTCAAATTCAAAACGTCTTCAAAATGCGCGTTGGTGCATATCCATCTATCCTCCACTTGCACATGCTTACGATGCTCCTGCATCATACTCCTCTAGCTAAAAGTTCATGGACTCCTGCACCGTTTGTCCATGTTTCTGGATATTTGCTTCACTTTCCCAACTGGCATCTTCAATCGGGTGTCCCTTCCACTTTATCAAGTATTCAAAATACGTCTTCCTTCGGGTCTTCTTGCTAACTCTCTAATCAATGATCTTTTCCATCTGTGGCTTTTCAGCTACAAGAATCTATTTGACCCACGATACTTCCTTCTGAGTCTCTTCCCCATCTGATTCATTTGCTCTGTAAGGATACATATCTACTACGTTGAATATGGGTGATATGCCCACATCATCTGGCAATTCTATCTCATAAGAGTTTGCCTCAAATTTTCTCAAAATCTTACACGACCCTATTTTTTTCATTTTTAGCTTATTATATGTTCCCCTTGGGAAACTTTATTTTCTTAGGTGTGCTAAGACTAGATCTCCCACTTTGAACTGAATCTCTCTTCCGTGTTGATCTTCTCTGCGCTTATATTCCTGGTTGGAACTCTGCAACCGCTCTTTAATCTTACTGTTGAGTTGTTGCATTTCTGCTGCAAAATCTTCAGCTCCAACACTTCTGAACTCATTCTGCTCTAAGTCTCTCAACTTAGATACTCCTCTTGGCTACATTCCATACATTATCTAGAATGGGCTCTGTCCTATGCTCTAGTTAGACGATTCATTATATGCAAATTTTGCTTGCGGTAGAATCTGATCCCACTGACTATGATGTTCAACTACTAAACTCCTCAATAAATCTCCCAAACTTCGATTTACTACCTCAGTCTCTCCATCCGTCTGAGGGTGATATGTTGAGATAAAAGATAAATTCATCCCCAAATTTTTCCATAGTGTTCTCCAAAAATGACCAACAAATTTGGTGTCTCTGTCTGAAACAATACTCTTGGGTAAACCATGAAGTCAAACAACTTCTTTGAAAAACATATTTTCAATGTGTGTTGCATAACTGGTTTTCTAACATGGAATAAAATGTGCTATTTTTGAGAATTTTTTGACTACCACGAATATGGAATCACAACCCCTCTATTTCATTGACAGTCCTAACACAAAATTCATGCTTACAATGTCCCATGGCCTCTCTGGTACTGGAAATGGTTGATACAATCCTGTATTATGTCTTTTCCCCTTTGCGTTCTGGCAAATTCTACATCTGTTGACAAATTTCTTTACATTTTTCCTCATCCCTAGCCAATAATACAAACTGTTCAGTTGCACAAATGTTTTTTCATGGATGAAGTGTCCAACCAATCCCCCACTATGTTTTTCCTTCAAAAGGTTTTCTCGCATAGAACTCTTCGGGATACATAATTGATTTCCTTTGAATAACAGTCCATCCTGGATCAGGTATTCAATCCATTCGCTTTTGTCTCTCAGAACAGGATTCTCACATGCCTCATAAGCATCCTTGAAATCTGAATCATCCCTATACATGTCCTTAAGGCTATCAAAACCTAAGGTCTTCACATGAAACTCCTGCAAAATCAAACATTTCCTGCTCAATGCATCAACAACCTTGTTAGCATTCCCAAAAATGTGCTTTATAACAAAAGTAAAGTTTTTCATAAATTCAACCCATTTCACATGTTTCTGGTTCAGTTTCTCCTATCCGGTTATAAATTGTAAGGCCTGGTTGTCGCTATACAAAACGAACTCTTTCGGAACCAAGTAGTGCCTCCATTTCTTCAACGGCTGTATGACTGCATAAAACTCTTTATCATACGTGGAATAATTCCTCTTGGCATCGTTCAGCTTCTCACTGAAGTATGCAACTGGTCTATTGTCATGACTTAAGACTGCTCCAATCGCAAATACACTTGCATCAGATCTCACTTGAAATGTTTTACGAAAATCTGGCAGAACCAGAACTGGTTGTCTAGTTATCTTCTCTTTCAACAACTTGAAACTTTTCTCCTCTTCCTCTATCCAATGAAAATATTTATGTCTTTTCTTGACTATGTCCATCATTGGCGCAAGAATTCCACTAAAATTTCTGATGAACTTCCTCTAAAAACTGGCTAATCCATGGAAGCTTCTGACTTCAAAGATATTCCTTGGAGACGACCACTCTTTGATTTCTTTTACCTTCTTAGGATCCATCTTCAACTCATTCGAAGAGATCACAAACCCCAAATAAATGAGTTCCTTCTTCATGAAAGATGACTTCTTCATATTTATCAACAACTTCTCTTGCGGCAACTTCCTCATCACTAGAGTTAGGTGTCTCAAATGTTCTTCCTTAGTCTTACTGAAGATCAGTATATCATCCAGATACACAATTACAAACTTTCCAATGAAATATTTCAAGACTTCGTTCATCAATATCATGAAAGTACTTGGCGCATTTGTCAAACCAAATGGCATGACAAGCCATTCATATAACCCTTCATTCGTCTTGAATGTTGTCTTCCATTCATCACCTTCCATCATCCTAATCTGATGATATCCGCTCTTCAAATCAATTTTTGAAAAAAACTTTGCTCCACTCAAGCAATCCATCAAGCCATCCATCCTGGGTAAAGGAAATCTATACCTGATGGTGATTTTGTTTATATCCCTCGAGTTTGTACACATTCTCCATCCACCATACTTCTTTTGACTTAACATTGTTGGTACAATGCATGGACTCAAACTTTCTCTAATCAACCCTTTGTCCATCAAATCCTGGACTTGCTTCTTAACTTCCTCATTCTCCTGCGGCGTCAATCTGTACGCTTCTTTTTTTTGGTAAATCCACTCCTAGTATAAGGTCAATGTGATGGATTATACTTCTGATGGGCAGAAACGAACAAGGTAAATCATCCACCACTATATCAACAAAATTCTCAAGCATTTCCTGAATTTCCTCAAGTAGATCGTCCATTGAAGTACTGGTCAAAATGACTCTAGGTTTTCTTACCACAACAAACTGCATGTCTTCGTCTTTCTTGACTTCATCTAGAAGTCCCTTCCTACTCATGAGAAGTATAATATTGCTTGTTTCTTCTTTCACCTTCTTGTCTTCAATTGGCAGCAACATATGTGTCCTACCATTCTTCTCCAATGTGTATGTGTTCTTTCTTCCGTCATGAATAACATTTATGTCATATTGCCATAGCCTCCCCAACAAAAGATGACACACATCCATGGGAATAACATCACATAAGATCTCATCTCTATATCCCCCTATCTTAAATTCTACTAAGCATTGTTTAGTGACTGTTACTTGATGTCCCTTTTGCAACCACCAAACTTTGTATGGGCTTGGATGTGCAACTGTCTCCAATTCCAACTTCTCCACCATTTATGTGGATACTAGACTATCTATGATTCCACTGTCCACAATTACCTTTCATACCCTATCCTTGGTCTTGCAAGCAATTCTGAACAAACTTTTCCTTTGGACTGGATTCTCTATCTCCTTCTCTGGCTTCAAGAGAATTTTCCTCATCATTAAGGATATTTTGCCTTCTGCATCTTCAGCCTCAACATTTCGCCTTTGCACTTCTGAAATGGGAGCTTTTCCTCCTCCATCTCTTTTATATCGGGACATTCAAAAGATTTGTGTCCTATATTTCCACAGACAAAACACTTTATTTCACCTCCTTTGCCTCTTCCTCTTCCTTTGGCTCAAGGAAAAGTGTTCCTATCGACATACTTTCCTCCTTGTGAGCTTCCTCCCCTTTCTGGGTGATTATGAGGTTTCTTTTCTTCATCCTTGGGCTTCTATACTCTGTCCTGGGAAAATTCTTTGCCTCTGCTCTGACTTCTACCTCTACCCCTTTGACCTTTCTTTCAGGCCAATTTTACTTCTTCCTTCAAAGCAATCTGATAAGCATCTTCCACATTCCTGATTGTCACCATGCTCATCTCATGTTGAATTTCATATCTCAAGCCATTCATATATTTGGTGACCTTTTCATCATCGCTCTCATGATGGCTAGCTCTAAAGTTGAGTCTGTAAAATTCTTCAGTGTATTCCTTAACTGTCATCCCTTTCTATCTCAAATTATGCATTCTTCGAAATAGATTAATTTGGTAATCTCTTGAAACAAAATTGGCTTTCATATTTGCTACCATCCTATCCCAACTTTTGATTCGTTGTTTTCCTTTGCAACACCTATCAACCTGCAATCCATCCCACCATAGTGCTACATGCCCTTTCATTCTAATGACAACATGTTTTACTTTCCTATCTTCTTCGATATCCTCATAGTCGAAGTATTTATCTAGAGCTCTAAACCAATCTAGCAACTCCTCAACGTCTAAGTTGCCTTCATACATCGGGATGTCCATTTTTTCTCTGGCCCCTATTCTTGCAACAACTTTGAATAGACATTCTTCTGCAGCATCTTCGACTACAACTTCTTCTTCAGCTCCAGCTTCATTTTCGCTTTCAGCCTCACTAATATCTCTAGAATCAGTTGTTTGCCTCTGTGTTATCTCCATAGCATCCAATCGATCATGAAGTTCTCTCATTTCCCTTTCCATGGCTGGATTGGGCATGGGTCTTTCTTAACGTCTCCTCGACAACATTTTTTAAATCTTTCTGCGCAAATTCAAAGCACAACTTGCCTTTTGTCTTCTCTTACTTACCGAAAATAATGATTGGAAGCTCTGATACCACCTGACACAACACCCCTACCTCAACAAGTTCTGCTTGACCTCTCGGTCTTTGGATATTTCTATTCCCTGAGCCAAAATGGCTCTTTACTTCCCACTGGAACATTCAACTAAATCCACAGATCCTTATGTGAACTCCGCCTGTGCGAACTAGCACTAGGCGCGAGTACTTTTCCCATGCGACCACGAACTACACCAAAAGGCGTTTCGTGACTCGCGACCTCGGGAATATTGATGTGATACAACCTTGACACTCCAACTTCTGAAACCCCGAAATCCACCTATGGTTCTAGCAAGCGCTATCCTTTTCTCTTATGCACATGTCGTGTCCTTGCACTAGGGACTGGGTCCCAGCTCCCCAATATTTTGGGACTTCACGATTCAGAGAAATAGTGAAAACATCTTCTTTCACCTCCAAATCTATGACCCCCAAATATCCGATCACTCCATATCTATGGTCCATATCCTCTGCTAACCAACGACTCCGATTAAATAGGTGATTCACCTTTTGTGACTTTTGGGAAAGTCTTCACCCACGTTTTTTTCGATGGATGAAACCCTGAAATTATTGGGTGTCATACCGATGGACCCTATCTCTCCTGAACCTTCAAAGGTGAATGAATCTCGGCTTTATCCTCCTCACAGCTTTTCTTGATCTGATGACCCTCAAAAAATCGATGCTTCTCCCTCTAGAGTTTCCATCGTCCATCTGGGTCCTCAATGACTCATGTCCAGATGACTTGGCGACAAGCTTCTAAAATTTATTTCCTTTGGGAGACTGAAACTTTCATCCTCCCTCTGAAATCTTCGAACAAGGATATTCGTCCTGAAATTGTTCTTCCTTGCAACTTTTGGACTCTAAAGAATCCTACACGCACACCTTGCACGACTTCCATGATAACCTCTGGTTATTGAGCGATTCCAACTCTATGCACTCCTTGCAATAGAAATCCTTCAACCGCTCACTGGGTTGGAAAAAGTCTAAGACTTCAACCTATCAGCACACACCTTGTACGAATTTGTGCTATCCTTGCACTTCTACTAGTATGAAAACAACGGTATCCCTCCTGAGCTCTATGAGATAAAACTTAGAATCTTGTCAACGCACTCCTTGCGAACTTTCACTACACTCCTTGCAGGAACTCTCAAGAAGAGAAACAATTGAAACTCATACTCTCCCTCTCACAGACTTCATACACTCAACATGAAATCATACATACAAAGCATTGAAACAAATGCATAACAGAGTATATAATCAAACTGTAAACATACCATTCAATAGATGCAAACAATATTCATAACAACACCATGAAATTGAGTCAAAGCATTCTTATATTAACTCAAGTGCTTCTGTACAAGGGTTCTATAGCAACAACTATCTACTTATACAACTTCTACAATCTTTGTTCTCCTCTTCTCTCCTATTCTCTTGCTCTATATCTCTACTCTTACAATTGAGAATAGTAATACAATACAATACATACGAGGGAGCTTTCGAAAGTTTTCCCTCCTACAGCTCTAAGCTATCAAATCGAATTAAAGCCTACATCTACTTTACATTTATTACAATAATGGTCTACAACCGACAGATGAGAGCAACCGCTCAAGATCTACGTTACAATCTCTAAAACATAAAAGCAAATGTATCTTTTCTAGATATCACATTAATGTCTCATATTTTCAAATTCAAAACGTCTTCAAAATGTGTGCTGGTGTAGATCCAGCTGTCCTCTACTTTCACGTGCTTACGATGCTCCTGCATCATATTGGGCAGAAAAAGAATTTGGTGGTTAGAGCTACGGACTACCAACTTATTATGGGGAAATTGTATAATCTAGGATCATATAACATTCTAAGGAGATGTGTCATGGAGCATGAATGACCTATCATTTTAGTAGAATAAAATGAAGGAATAGATAAAGGACACTATGCAGGGAAGGCCATTATGCAGAAGGTATTACATGCATGACTATGGTGGCCAACAATTTCAAGGATGCAAAGGAGTATTGTCATAATTGTGATATCTATCAGAGGGTAGGAAATCCATCTAGGATGGATGAGATGCCACTGAGACCTTAGGTAACTCTTAAAGTGTTTGATAAGTGGGAAGTATATTTTGTGGAACCAATCAATCCACTAAATAGGAGAACACGAGCAAGGTATATCATTACAATGAAACAATATTTAACCACATGGGATGAAGTAGCAATGGTAAAATATTGTAGTGCAGAAACTGCAATGTACTTTATGTTTGAAAAAGTAGTCACAAGGTTCAGATTCCCTAGAGTTCTAATGAGTGATCGAGGGACTCATTTTATCAATAGTACCATCCAGGCAATGATTTAATAATTTGAGATACATCATTAGAAGATCACTCCATACCATCCTCAGGCTAATGGAATGATGGAATAAGTTAACAATATATTAGAGAATTCCCTAACTAAGATTTGTAATCTAAACAGGGATGACTGGGATTTGAAGATACCAACAATATTATGGGCCTATAGAACTACATGCAATAAACTTACAGAGAATACACCTTTCATATTGGTGTATGGAAAAGAAGAAGTAGTACCTTTGGAGTATTTGATACCTAGTCTATGTGTTGCATCCATTACAAACATGACAGAAAGAGTCACAACCCAAGAAAGTTTGGCTCAACTTATGGAATTATAAGAAGACAAGATTATGGATGGGTTCCATCAGGAAGTACAAAAAGAAAAGGATAAATCTTGGCATGATAGAAATATCAAGAATACGAACACTAAGGAAGGATATCTAGTTCTCCTCTATGATAGTAAATACTTGCAACACCTAGGGAAATTTAGGATGCATTGGCTAGGGCCATATGAGATAAAGTCTGTTGCAGATGGAGGTGTTCTGCAGTTGCAGGATTTAATAGTAAAAGAGATTCAAGGATTGGTGAATGGTAGTCGAATGAAACTTTATAGGGACAGTCGACCCAACAACCCTTAGTAGTTGTAGTGAAGAAAAGTAGAGTTGTACATAGTGTACATAGTAGGAGTTAAAAGAAGAAAAAGAAAGGACAAAACTGGAAAATCAAGAAAAATACAAAAAGATGAAGTAGATAGATAAGTGGTAGACAATAAGTGGTGTGACAAAATAGTAATATACTACACACTGGAGAAAGATGACTAGACATAAAACGTAGCACGATGGGACAGAAAATGATCGGAAGAGGAAAACGACAGTGGTCGAAAAAATACAAGCACGACAGAGCATTTATGACAGTAAATATAAAAGAAGGAAATGTGAATGAGAAGACTCATTGTGACTTAACAAAAAAAAGAGATAAGGAAAAGAACTCAGTGTGAGTAGGTATTTGTGAAGCATTCAATGAAAATTAAGAGCAATGGTTGCATGATTTAGTAGAATGGTGCCACTGAATGTCAAAGCTCCTAGCAGAAATACAAGGAAAACAAGCAGTGCCATGAGATCTCAAGAGGAAAAAAAAATTGAAGTAGAAAACCCTATTCAATCGGAGGGAGTGGTGGACGTGTATGTAATTCCTTCATCGATCACCGATCCAGTGAGCCCTACACTTGTAGAAGAACAACAGATTCCAACAACATAGGAGATGGAGGTCGATCTGCAAAATGACACACAAAACCCTACCACAGAGAAAAACCCTACACAAAATCATGGCTTAGGAGAACCACAACATACGAATGAGGAATACGATGAGAGAATAGAGTCAGATGAGCCTAGAGTACATGTCAAAGCAACACAACAACCTATCGCAAAAATAACGCAATAGGAGAAAGAATAGGTTCAAGTGGAGGATGTTACAGGCCAACAAGATTCATATGCAGAAGCAGAAGAGGATGTGAATCAGGAAGTAGGGCCATCGACAATGATAGGAAATATAAGGGAAAAACAGACAGTACAAATATCACTGTGCAAATAGAAAGAAGCAACACTAGAATTATCGCGCATACCAGAAGGAGTCACGATCCTTCGTGATATATTAGGATGTGTTGAAAAAATTAGGTATTCATACCATGATGTAGCAAACAGGGAAAATTTCCATGAGTTTTCACCACAAGTCTATTTGGAGAGAAAAGGAGCAAGTTCATCGGGAGTTCCAATTTTAGAACCAAATCAATGTATAGCAGGGTTGTATAACACAGGGATAATGAACTTGTTAGAAATCCCTCATTTCGGGCAGGGTAAAGATGTAAACAAATGTTTCAAACAATTACTGACATTGGTTCATGGGGGTATTCTATGGATGTACATGCTAGTATCAATAGATGTAGATCTGATTCCAGATATTATAGGTCTTCTAACAAATGGAGAAAATCCATCACAATATTTGGATGACAAGACAAAGGAGAAATCCCTGGTAGAATATATGAAGAAGACATATGGCACTGAGAGAGGGTCACTAGAAATCATAATTAACAGAATTAGTGAGCCCGTGATGAGGTTGGAAACAAATTTGATGGCTTACAAACTCTTAAGGAAATGTTGCAAGGAAGAAGCACATGCAGGAGTTATAGAAGCAGTCGCGCAATGTGCGAAGGGGACTCAACTCAGTTGGAGCCCATATTTACTGAATTTGTTTTTTGATGACTACAAGGATGCACAAGACCTTCAAAGAGAGTTCCATTATGCATGGTTGATCATATTGATATATTTGGTGGGTTGGGGAGAACCCAAATACAACAGATTTTACCCAAGACCAAGAAAGTGTTGCACAACAACATATACGACATTATGGCACAACTCAGATGCAAAAGAGAGGAAGAAACATTCCAGTATATTTTCTATGTATTATGACAATATGCAGGAAAATATAGCCAATACTGTTGGTTGTGGATCCTGATTATCTTCCTGATTCAGAGGTCCTTGCTTTCAGCTGTGTTTATACCCCATGAAGTATTTACACCCTAGAAGTATGTACACTCTTCCACGCGGGGGAGTGCAGAGGTATGTACACTTTTTGCGAAGCCCCCAAAGCAAAAATTGCCTTGTAAAAGTATATTGTAATTTCATTGTAAATCTGGACCGTTCATTATAAGGTCACAGATCTAACGGTAGAGATTATGTTAGGGTTTTCTTCCCTAGAAGGCAACCCTCTTTTATGAGGGAAATGTATTGCGGCTATGGTTGATGGTGAATATTGTATTCTGAGAGAGGAGACTGTGAGAGAAAGAAGAAGAAGTTACAATGGGTTTTGCTATAGTTTGTATCCCTTCATTTGCTGGATAATAATAAAGGAAGGACCTGGCAATTTCTCTGGTGGACGTAGCCCACAGTGGGTGAACCACATAAATCTGTGTCTCTCTTGTATTGTGTGTCTTCTATGTTTTGTTTCTACATTTGTTTTATTTTATTGCTCTGCGGTCTTGTTTTTCTAACAACTGGTATCAGAGCGTAAGGTAACTCCTAGAAAAAGAGGGTTCCTGTTTCGATTGGGAGCAATGTCGGAAGATGGAAAGTTTAGGGTCGAGAAATTTAACGGCCAAAACTACTAGTTATGGAAGATGTAGATGGAAGGCTATTTATATCAGAAGGATCTATTCTTACCATTGAGCGGAGTAGCAAAGAAGCCGACAGCCATGAAGGACGAAGAATGGGAGATTCTTGACAGAAAGGCTCTAGGAACGATACGGCTGATCCTGGCAGCGTCGGCGGCTTTCAATATTTCGAAAGAAAGGACAACGAAGGGTTTGATGGACGTGTTGGCCAAATTGTATGAAAAACCCTTGACATCAAATAAGGTATTTCTAATGAAGAGATTATTTAATATGAAGATGTCAGAAGGTGGGTCTGTTGCAGATCATTTAAATGAATTTAATACGGTTACTAATCAACTAAGTTCTGTAAAAGTGGACTTTGATGATGAGGTTA
>ML799822.1:198713-209967 GCA_009831015.1 Picea engelmannii | reverse complement strand
TTAACTCACTTAACTACACTTATAATTCTGTTACAATTCCAAATCACTCAGTTATGAATGAGATAATAGATTAATATTTATTGTCTAATTTAATTAAGGGAAAACTAAATTAGACACATGTTTCTTGTTGACTTTTCAACATACAGGAAGAGAAGAACTCAAGGCAGGCTAAGTTGGAGCCACTACAGGAAGGGGCATATCATATTTTTAATGATATTTGTAATATCCCTAGGCCGAACCCAAATGTAAATGTAAATGAAAATATACTTAAGCTGGTGAGTTGTTTTATATATTTTTGGCATGCATCTTCCATGGCGTAGTGTGTGCATGTACTGCACAGTAAAATGATGAAATGGGCACATTCCAGGATACCGTGCACAACAACTTAAGTGCGCGTGATTTTGAAGCTAGGGAGCCTTTGTGTATATGTTTTGTTTTATAGGCTGGTGAGCCAGTTATTATAAGATAGGATTCTTATGTTTTGATTAGGCCGGAGATACTAGATGTTAAAGGCCAGTGCGCCTATTTTTGTATATGTCTCATAATTAATATTAAATACATCGTTGCGCGTAGACCGACCACGATAAAAGAGATGGGGGTCTAAAATCCACTAGTTAGGGAAAGGGAGGGGCTAATTTAAGGAAAGGGGCTAAGCTAGGGAGCTTAAGACAAAAAGGAATATTATATTAATATTTCTTAAATCATAAAGTATGGATAATTATTTTATCCTAAGTTCTAATGTTGGGGACAAGTGAGCCAAAGTAGCTCTCAACATGACAAGTGTCAAGTTGGGGACATGCATACATATTGTGGGGACTTAGTTCTTTTCCATGATCTTTTCCATCACTCTCCCCATCATTCCTTCCATCATTCAGTCATCTAGTCAATCATCCATGAGCATGAACACACCCATTGAGCTATCCTTCGTATCTTCATGAATGTACCTGAACCTGTATCCATAGCCATACTTGTTTGTGTAGCTGGGTAGCTGGGGAGATGGAATGAAGAAGCGGGTTGGCAGGCCCGTGGGATACTGAAGAAGTGGGTTGTCAGGCCTATGGGATATTAAAAAGGCGGGTTGTCAGGACTGTGAGAAATTTATCTCTAGGTGAGAGAATTGTTGGGAATTGATTTCCTGAAGGTGACAAACTATAGCTACAGGGCTCTGAGACTTCTTGTCCAGCTTGTTGTTGAAGCCCTGGAAGGGAAGTGGGGCAGCCAAAGGATTGTTGAGCAGAGAAGGGGAACACTTCCTAGGGTGGGACAGGCATGTGGGGAATGAGAGATTGTAGGTTGTTAGTTTGAGTAGGCACCTGTGACAGAGTCTTTCCTGTTTTCCATGAGCCATTAGCCTAGTTAGGAACCCTTTACATGGGTGGAGTTTAGTCCCAGCTCGAGGGTGACTCACTGTTGAGAGTGATGAACAGTGTGGTCTAAGGCTAGGAGGTTCGTGGAAGGTTTGCACATAGTTGGTGACATTCTTACCAAGATAAGTGCCAATTGTGTGATAAATTTACATGCTGCATTGTTATTTACGTGCTTATTTTTATGGGTTATCATATGTGCGGTTATAACTGTGTTTATTTTTATGGGTATTTCCTGTATATGTTGGATGTATATGTTTACTGTTATTTTAGTGTGAATACGTGTATTTACATATGTATTTGTATGTTTACGTTTTATATATAATGCTTCTGCAAGAGTTCTGTGTGTGTATATTTTAATTGCATGCAGTTCGAAAAATTTATGTGGCATAGCTCAGTTGGATACTGGGTATGTTACATTATGTTCCACAGAGAGAACAGTAAGAGTTCTATGGTGTAGCGTGGCCCGATATGGCGTAAAGCGTCCGAGTAGTGGCATTGCTCGACCTATTGGTGGTCGGAGATGTTACAAAATGGTATCATACAAGTGGAATGCTGAAAATTAATATCAGCATAATATGTAGTTGCAAGTCCATGAACATCCTAAAATAATGGAAGAAGAATTCATGGAGTAGACATCAAGCAAATGGGAATGCATGAAAAACACTCCAAGAGGGAAAACAAGAATACTATAAGAGATGATTGATGCATTCCAAAGGTATTGAAGATATTTCCACAATAGCATGGAGAGGTTAAGCCAAGAAAGACTTAAAAGTGAAATGAATCTCTGTAGAGAGTCAGTTAAGAACCATGAAAAGGAAAATGGTTCTATGCTTGGTTTTGAATGTAAAAGAGATGGTGCCTGAGAAGAATCCATCTCAAATGGCACGGAGCCATGAGTGACATTTCCAGGGGTGGAATTATCACTTGAAATTGTGTTGGTAAATTAAAATCGATATTAAGTGATTTTAATTAATTCTATGTAGCTAAAGAAGGAGGCATATGTGCATCCCTACAGTATGATAAGAGATTGGATATGCAAGCCAAGTTTGAGGCTAGTTGGAAAGTAGTGGATAAGGGTGGAAAAAAACCCAAATACTAAAGTATTCAGTCCAGAAAGAGCTGAAGTAGTTCAGTCCGAAAAATAAATGGATGTTGAATATCCAAAGTCTATAACACAACATGAAGGGAATTATAATTCGTCCAAGTATCAGTTGGGATAGATGGACCCAGGAAGTAAATAAAGGCTGAAGGTTATGATCAGTTTAGTACTTGGATGGAAAATAAAAGGCATCCAAGAGTGTTTTGGCTAGAAAGTGCTCAGATCAGAAATAATCATGCACAGTGGTTACAGTGAAGAGCAATTGAAGATTCGAGAATCTGAAAGAATTGAAGATTTTTGGGTTAAACAAGGAAAGGTGTTGCAAGGGAAAAGAATTTTTTGCACTTATTGTAGCAACAAGTATTTTATGGCTTTTGGGAAAGCCATAAAGTGAGAATGCTTGCATGTTTGCGAGTGTTGTTGATAATGTTGTTGCACATGGAAGAAGCAACATAAGGCTAGAATGTTGAATTATAAGGCTTATAAAGAAACATGAGAACTTCTCTTGTCATCAACTAATCAGTAGATTTAAACTTGTTTAATGGCAGCCATGCAGGTAATTATCTCTCTTTTGGAAATTATGTTATATAATTTCCAAAGGAAAATCCAGGTAAGAATTTCCCCAAATTGAATTTTATACTACGTTGTATGGTATTGTTTAAGTGAATTGACAAGATTAAGTTACAACTAGGTGTGGTAAAGGCTAGAGGCCTGTTATAGTTATCAAAGCTTTTAGCTTTTGAATGCACACACTGACATAGTAGCATGTCATGTTAATTTGGTTATGAGACAATAACCAAAACAAAATAAAATATAAAAACTTGTTATAGGAATGATGCTAATAAAGCTAGTCATGTATGAGACCAGGACATGTTTGGAT
Source organism: Picea engelmannii (assembly GCA_009831015.1). Taxonomy (NCBI): domain Eukaryota; kingdom Viridiplantae; phylum Streptophyta; class Pinopsida; order Pinales; family Pinaceae; genus Picea; species Picea engelmannii. The sequence continues at coordinate 206,621 of ML799822.1, read as the reverse complement.
ATGGCAAGGTATGGTTATAGAAAGGTTATGTGCCACACAAATACCCAATGAGCTTCCTACCTTTAAATAAAACTTGGACTACAACCATTTTGCTAACACTAATAAACACTACATAATTTTATTCTTGGTGTAGTGTTCAGGACGAAAAAGAAGGCATCCAAGTAATTGTAAAGACAATGGGAAGTGTGTGGACATGTGTCAAAACATTGGCCAGATTTCCAATTTATGGATGGTGAGATGCATGACTTAGATAAAGTTCATCTTGAAAATCAATGCAAAGGTGCATTGAATAAATAGGCATTGAGAGTTGCACTCATGCCTGGTAAGTGGTAGAGTTGCACTCATATACGATGGAATTGTATACTTGAATGCATTTTGTGAGTGCATGTATATATGTTTTTGCATGAAAATAATAATACTAATGTTTGAAATGTTGCTAAATCATGAAGTTGAGAACATTTGAGGAACTATTAAACATTGCAACATGAAAGTTGCAAATGAGGTAGTCACAGGAATAGTGACTACAGAAAATTTCCTGTTCAGAAAATTGAAGAAATGAACTTACTGTTATTAATTACGAACATGCATATGCATAGAATGGTGAGTCATTCTATTTGGTTAAATTGTTTGGTAATTTTGATTGAATTGCTAGGTACATGCAATTCTAAGATCATGGCATAAGGTGTTGTACATGTAGAATTATGATGTACAGAAAATACTGACAATCTGTTGGTTGTATGCAATATATAATCATTGCGGGAAAATGGTATTTAGAATGGTGCTTGCTGAAATACTTAAGGAAAACTATATTCTATTATTCCAACAACGATGAAAAATTATGAAATAGAATTTCATATTTTGGGCAAAAAGCCGAATTCCTTATGAAATTAATTGGATTTTGAAAATGGAATTTTTATAATGCTCTCTCATGATAACTGCGTGTGTATGATGCGGGTGAGATGATAATGATTAAAGTTGGAACTCCTGGAGCCACGGTGATCTTAGACTTCATGTCTGGCATGTGCTGGAGCCCTGGAAGGGAAGTTGAGCAGCAGATGAACTGTTGGACAGTGAAGGTGCATACTACCTTGGGTTGTACAGGCATGTTGGGAAGAGAGACCATTGGTTGGAGTGCTGCAGAGGTTTGGTACCTTGGCCTAGACTATGCAGATATTGATTGTGGGTCGTGATTATCTTGGGAAGCCATTGCCCTGATGGAGTCATAGCCTTGCTCGGGAGTGGTACATTGTTGAGAGTTTATCAACAATGATATCTAAGGATGGTGTAACATCATGGATCTACAACCAGTTGTTGCTTCAATGAGGTTTAATTGAAGCATGCAATAAGGAACAATGAGCTGAATTATTTCCTGAAGTAGCTCTATGGAATAGAGCAATTGCCTTCAAGTTGCAGTATGAGTACCAGAATTGGTGCTGGAAAGTAGAGCACCAGATGGATAACAAGCTTTCAATAGCTAAATCTTGGAGATTTTAAATAATTTGAATGGTACATGGTATATAATGCACTAAGGATTTTTGAAAATTTTGTTGTTTATGGGTACATGATGCACTGAGGACACTGCATAAATAAGGGGAGGGGATTGTAATATCCCTAGGTTGAACCCAAATGTAAATGAAAATATACTTAATCTAGTGAGATTGTTTATATCTTTTTGGTGCATCTTCCATGGCGTAGTGCGTGCATGTACTGCGCAGTAAAATGATGAAATGGGCACATTCTAGGATACCATGCGCAACAACTTAAGTGCGCACGATTTTGAGGCTAGGGAGCCTTTGTGTATATGTTTTGTTTTATAGGCTGGTGAGCTAGTTATTATAAGCTAGGATGCTTATGTTTTGATTAGGTCAGAGAGCCTAGATGTTAAAGGCCAGTGCACTTATTTTTGTATATGTCTCATAATTAATATTAAATACATCGTTGCACACAAACTGACCATGATAAAATAGATGGGGGACTAAACTCCACTAGTTAGGGAAAGGGAGGGGATAAGTTAAGGAAAGGGGATAAGCTAGGGAGCTTAAGCCGAAAATGAATATTATATTAAGATTTCTTAAATCATAAAGTATGGATAATTATTTTATTCTAAGTTCTAAAGTTGGGGACAAGTGGGCCAAAGTAGCTCCCAACATGACAAGTGTCAAGTTGGGGACATGCATACATATTGTGGGGACTTAGTTCTTTTCCAGGATCTTTTCCATCATTCTCCCCATCATTCCTTCCATCATTCAATCATCCAGTCAATCAACCATGAGCATGCACACACCCATTGAGCTATCCTTTGTATCTTCATGACTATACCTGAACCTATATCCATATCCATACTTGTTTGTGTAGTTGGTTAGCTTGGGAGATGGACTGAAGAAGCGGGTTGTCAGGACTGTGGGATACTGAAGAAGTGGGTTTTTAGGCCCGTGGGATATTTAAGAGGTAGGTTGTCAGGGCCGTGAGCAATTTCTCTCTGGGTGAGAGATTTACTCGGAATTGATTTCCCGAAGGTGCCAAACTACAACTACAAGGCTCTGAGACTTCCTGTCCAGCCTGTTGTTGAAGCCCTGGAAGGGAAGTAAGGTAGTCAAAGGTCTGTTGAGTAGAGAATAGACACACTTCTTGGGGTGGGATAGGCATGTGGAGAATGAGAGATTGTAGGCTATTAGTTTGAGTAGGCACCTGTGACGGAATATTTCTTGTTTTCCATGAGCCATTAGCTTGGTTAGGAACCCTTTACCCGGGTGGAGTTTAGTCCCAGCTCGAGGGTGACTCACTATTGAGAGTGATGAACAATGTGGTCTAAGGATGGGAGGTTCGTGGAAGGTCTGCACGCAGTTGTTGATATTATTACCAAGATAAGTGTCAACTGTGTGATAAATTTACATGCTGCATTATTATTTCCGTGTTTATTTTTATGGGTATTGTTGTATATGATGCATGTATATGTTTACTATTATTTCAGTGTGAATCCATGTATTTACAAATGTATTGGTATGTTTACATTTTATATATAATGCTTCCGCAAGAGTTGTGTGTGTATATATTTTAATTACATGTAGTTCAAAAAATGTATGTGGCATAACTCAGTTAGATGTTGGGTATGTTACAATATGTTCCACAGAGAGAATAAAAGAGTTCTCTGGTGTAGCATGGCCCAACTTGGGTGGTCGGGGACGTTACAAAATCATATCAGAGCTAAGTAAAGCATCTGAGTAGTGGCATTGCCCGGCTTGTTGGTGGTCGGGGATGTTACAAAATGGTATGTCTTTCCTGTTTTCCATGAGCCATTAGCCTAGTTAGGAACCCTTTATCCGGGTGGAGTTTAGTCCCAGCTCAGGGGTGACTCATTGTTGAGAGTGATGAACAGTGTGGTCTAAGGCTGAGAGGTTCATGGAAGATTTGCACGCAGTTGGTGACATTCTTACCAAGATAAGTGCCAATTGTGTGATAAATTCACATGTTGCATTGTTATTTACGTGCTTATTTTTATGGGTTATCATATGTGTCGTTATAACTGTGTTTATTTTTATGGGTATTTCCTATATATGTTGCATGTATATGTTTATTGTTATTTCAGTGTGAATACATGTATTTACATATGTATTTGTATGTTTACGTTTTATATATCATGCTTCCGCAAGAGTTTTGTGTGTGTATATTTTAATTGCATGCAGTTCGAAAAATTTATGTGGCATAGCTCAGTTGGATATTGGGTATGTTACAATATGTTCTGCAGAGAGAACAATAAGAGTTCTCTAGTGTAGCGTGGCCCGGCATGGAGTAAAGCATTTGAGCAGTGGCATTGCCCGGCATGGATGGTCGGGGATGTTACAAAATGGTATCAGAGCTTCAATTTTCAACACTGAGCCTGGATGGGCCGAGAAAGTTGAGTTGAAGCGCAATGTCACAGAGGATTTATTTCGAAGTGGCCAAATTTCATTTTGTAGAGCGTCCATGGTAAAAAGTAACAACAAATGAGTGGAATTGGGGAAAAGCCCCAATTTATGTTGTTAAATTCATGAGAAAATTGAGAAATTTGGACAAGTTATGAGATATTCCCGATTTAATATCCGTTCTAGAAAATTCGGATCTAGAATGGGTCAAATTTGAAGTTACAGTGAAGCCATGACATATGGAGCGAGTTTAGTGGTTAAAATTCTCAATTCGCGAATTGATTTTGGATAAATTCGTTCCAGAAATGTCAACTTACAACGATTTATTGTTGCATAGGTGGAACTGGTGTTATCGGGGTAAATTGAACAAATTTCATGGCTGCAAAATGTCGATGGTAAATTGGGGAAAAATTTAATCCAAAAGCCCCAATTTCTGCAACGGAATTCACGAGGAATTGATGTGCATAAAAATGAATGTGCACAGGTGGGTGTGTTAAAAATGCATGATGCACAGTGAAAAGCTTGTGATAGGTAAAATTCGGCACTGTGCGACAAGATATTGGAGTGCTGGTGTGCGCCCTAAATTTCAGCGCCACGCAGAAAAATGTTAGTGTGCAAGTGTGCACGCTAAATTTCGGTGCCGCGAGGAAAAATGTTAATGTGCGGGTGTGCACGCTAAATTTTAGCGCCACACAGAAAATTGTTGGTGTACAAGACCACATGATAAATTTAGCATTGCGTGGTGTGCACACACATAATAATGACACACATGGTGTGTGCAGTGTTGGCAGAGTGCAAAGGAGTTTTGTTGGTGCACACGCAATGTGAGTATATATTGTCGCGCGATAGTTTAGTTAGTGGTGCACATAGAGTTTTGGTACGCAGTGGAGACGTAATAAACTCTGGCATGGTGCAGTGCATAGAGTACAATGCATGTGGAATATCATCGTGCGATACAAAAACTATGCGCAATAGGTAATAGTGCAAGAACCAAAACTGTGCGCGGGTGAATATTGGTGCACAACACAAAAGTAGTGCACAGTTATTGGCGCGACAGAGAAGTGATGCATAGTGGTTATAGGTGCGCGAAGAATGATTTACCTTGTGGTGTTGCTGCACATTCTATATTTGTGTGTACAGGTTGAATTTTTTGTGCGTGAAGCCATTTGGAAGTTGAACAACCGCAGAAAACCCGTGATTTTCTGCAACGTTTTATATCATTTGAACGTCATCTTTTTGCAGCGCGTTTTTGAGGGCCTTAATAGCATTTTTAGAAACTCAAAAACCATGAAACAAAGTTGTGCCAAAGGCACACTCTGTCTCTACAACTCAAATTAAATATCTTGGAGAGAGCTTTCTAATGGTGTAAATTGTTCGTCAAACGAAGCTTTTATGAGAAAGTTACAGCACAAACAATGGACGGTAAATTTTAAGACCCATCTAACTTCAAAGAGCCATAATGTTCTGCTCTGGAATCAGATTGAGGTGCAGGAGCAGTCAATGGAAATATATTGAGCCATGGAAGACATTCCAAGAGATGAATTAAATTTTTAGGCATGTTAAAAGTGTTTAATATGGCAAAGAAGGTACCTGTAGCATATCGGTTACAATATGGTATTTTGGCCTAGAACTTCAGCCGGCTGTAACTAATAGCTTGGAACCCAAAAAAAGGTGAAACTTGGATAGAGTGTCCATAATATGTATATGAAGAAATACAATGGAGATCACACGAAAATTCCAATGGATTAGGTGAAAAAATGCATATTTACAGCGTAGAGTTGCGCCAAGTTGAAAAATGGACAAAAAAATTAATGGGCAATTTTAAATAGCCATAATTTTCTACTCAAGACTCAGAATCAAGCATGGGAGAAGGCGTTGGAAAGGTATCGGATAGTAGAATGTAATTATTCACCTAGAAAATTGATCTGCCCATTCAATTTTCTAGGGAATCAGAAGAAATAATTCTGATATATTATGGAACCATAATGGTTCATATATTTTCATGGAAATTGTCAAGTCAGTTAACCTGACAAAGTTTTGTTGGCTTCACATTTTGCAGAGTTAAATTTTTTTAGTTATTAACAGGTGAGAAGGTTGAATATTAGTTAAAATTATGTAGAGGCACTTAGGGAAAGAGTGCTATGACAAAATATTTCTTAAGATGATAAAAAACCAAGACTACAAAAGGTTAAGGTATGAATCTTGGCGTAGCCATAAGTCTTTGGAAGCCACTACAGGAAGTCCTCTCATTTTAGTCAAGTATTCAATGGAATATTGGCAGAGGAATAGATCATGTAGAGAATGAATTATTGAATACTCCCAAAGAAACCAATATACAAATTAAGCAATTCATGGGAGTAAGATCTATTATAAAAGGAATTGACTATCGGAATGATAGTAACTAGATAAAGAAAGAGGCTTAATGCATATTTGGATAAAGAGTTCATCATATCTAGGAATTAGCTATGAAATTAGTGTTGGACACACCTACCACACTTAGAGGGGGGGGGGTGAATGAGTGTGGGGATATTTTTCCCAAAACTTCCCTCTTGCACAAAAACTCATCAATTAGCATTCAACATTTATTCATTACCCATTGTTGTCATTTATAACTAGTTATATGTGAGCACATATCAGCAACATATATCATCAATATATCATCAACAAGTCATCACCACATTGAACACAAAGAACACAAGATGTATGTACAATTTTCTTTTTATTACGGACTACAATCCTTGGGGTTTATCAACAACAATTGAATAGAGTACAACTCTACAAGAGCACCAGCTCTATATGCAAAAATCAGCTTGCATTCTCAGCACCAACTGAGATGAGGCAACAATCCTCAATAGATATCAATCTGTACCATAAACAAGAGCATCAACCATGCACCAACCTGTGTCAAACAACCTGTAATCAACCTGTACCATAAACAAGTGCATCCAACCATGTACCAAGTATATACCAATCATGTGTCAACTACTCATAAAAAATGACTCATTAATATGTACCAACATCATCAATTATACACCTCATGTATGTGCCAACTCATCAACTGCTTGTCTCAACCATGACTAGTTTTGGATTAGTCAACAACCCTAACTTGAAATAATCATAATTTTGTACCTGTACTGAATAAAGATCTGAAATTGATATAAAATGTTCTTCAATGTATTTTATGCAATTCCTCCAAGTGGAACTACTTGGAACCTCTCAGAAAAGGAGTTATAGCAAAAATGACATACCTTGCTGAATTCTGGCTTATTCTAGAGAGAGACCTTGTAGAGCGTGCCCCTCACAAAATATTTTATTAATAGATCTCAAACTATTACAAAACATACTACAGACTATAATCTAACCAACACAATTGGTCTCACTTAATTTGGATCTGTTATGAAGAAGTTATGACGTTTTTACCCGAAACACATGATTTTGACTAGTTTCAGGACTAGCCAAAAACCCTATTTTCCACGGAGTGTAAATCCAAAAATACAATGACCCGCAAGCTGAATTTTTAACCATAGATACTTGGCTATTTTGTCTCACTTTCATAGAAATTTCAGGATCTGAATCATTATAGAAAAAAAATTATAGCGAACATGGTGAGATAACCTGTAAATAACATACCTTAGAAAGCACCATCAAAAGAATTTATCCTTCCTTGCATTTCGGCCTTCTTTTATTCACTTTCCTCAGCATTTCCACTTATATATCCTTGGTTACCTCAGTCACCTATATATCTTCAATATCCTCAAGTGTTCCACACCAAAAATGCTCAAGAATCTCTCACAAGAAGCTCTCCATCAATACTCCAAAATATATTCCCACAAGAAGCTCTCCATTGATCCACAAAAGGGATTATCTACAAGAGACCATTGCTATATTATTTATACTTTCATCCTTTAGGTCACTTAACCTATTTTTAGGTCACTTAACCCATTTCTAGGTCACTTAACCTATTTTCCTTATTTTAGGGTTAACCACTTTCCATAAATAGAAAGTT
>ML799822.1:143970-193713 GCA_009831015.1 Picea engelmannii | reverse complement strand
TCCATCTTCATCTATGCATTCTCATCAAGGACAATACATATTATATTACATCAATCATCAATCAATCAATCCTTTGACATCAATCAATCATTTGAAATCAATCAATCAAACCATTGGCATCAATGACAACATGATCCAACAATTAGAGTAATGCTTCCCTTATGGTTATCAGAGTGTGTAGTGGAAGCTTGGTATGAAGGGCATCGATATCTTATGATAAAAGTGGATTGTGCAAGGTGGGCTAAAATTAGATTGGTCAAGACAGGGGAAAGTAATAGCCACCAAGGAAATCCAAGTAATTATATGATCGGTAAAGGAAGGGATAAATCAAGTACCTCAAGAAGGAAGTTGTTGTTAACTATCAAAGGTTACTTAGAAAACATGACTGGAAATAGAATTGGGTCATGTAGGAGTTGGATCATAGGGATCCAAATAATAGTGGAATGTTGAAAATTAATATCAGCATAATATGTAGTTGCAAGTCCATGAACATCCTAGAATAATGGAAGAAGAATTCATGGGGTAGACATCAAGCAAATGTGAATGCATGAAAAACACTCCAAGAGGGAAAACAAGAATACTAGAAGATATTATTGATGCATTTCAAAGGTATTGAAGATATTTCCACAATAGCATGGAGAGGTTAAGCCAAGAAAGACTTAAAAGTGAAATGAATCTCTGTAGAGAGTCAGTTAAGAACCATGAAAAGGAAAATGGTTCTATGCTTGGTTTTGAATGTAAAAGAGATGGTTCCTGAGAAGAATCCATCTCAAATGGCATGGAGCCATGAGTGACATTTCCAAGGCTGGAAGTATCACTTGAAATTGTGTTGGTAAATTAAAATCTGTATTAAGTGATTTTAATTAATTCTATGTAGCTAGAGGAGGCATATGTGCATCCCTACAGTATGATAAGAGATTGGATATGCAAGACAAGTTTGAGGCTAGTTGGAAAGTAGTGGAGAAGGGTAGAAGAAAACCCAAATACTAAAGTATTCAGTCCAGAAAGAGCTGAAGTAGTTCAGTTCGAAAAATAAATGGATGTTGAATATCCAAAGTCTATAAGACAACATGATGGGAATTATAATTCATCCAAGTATGAGTTGGGATGGATGGATCCAGGAAGTAAATAAAGATTGAAGGTTATGATCAGTTTAGTACTTGGATGGAAAATAAAAGGCATCCAAGAGTGTTTTGGCTAGAAAGTGCTCAGATCAGAAATAATCATGCACAATGGTTACAGTGAAGAGGACTTGCAGATTCAGGAATATGAAAGAATGGAAGACTTCTGGGATAAACAAGGAAACATGATATAGGAACAAAGAAGTTGTTGCAATTACTGTAGCAACAAGTATTTTAAAGTGAGAATGCTTGCATGTTTGCAAGTGTTGTTGATAATGTTGTTGCACATGGAAGGAAGCAACAAAAAGTTGGAATGTTGAATTATAAGGTTGATAAAGAAGCATGATAACTTCTATTGTCATCAACTAATAAGGTAGCATTAAAATCGTTTAATGGCAGCCATGCAGGTAAGTATCTCTCTTTTGAAAATTATGTTATATAATTGCCAAAGGAAAATCCAGGTAATAATTTCCCCAAATTGAATTTTATACTATGTTGTATGGTATTATTTAAATGCATTGACATGATTAAGTTACCACTAGGTGTGGTAAAGGCTAGAGGCTTGTTATAATTATCAATGCTTTTAGCTTGTGAATGCACACACTGACATAGTAACATGTCATGTTAATTTGGTTATGAGACAATAACCAAAACATAATAAAATATAAAAACTTGTTATAGGAATGATGCTAAGAAAGCTAGTCATGTATGAGACTGGGACATGGTTGGATATGGCAAGGTATGGTTATAGAAAGGTTATGTGAAACACAAATACCCAATGACCTTCCTACCTTTAAATAAAACTTGGACTGTAGCCTTTTTGCTAACACTAATAAACACTACAGAATTGTATTCTTGGTGTAGTGTTCAGGACGAAAAGGGAAGGCGTCCAAGTAATTGTCAAGACAATGAGAAGTGTGTGGAGATGTGTCAAAAAATTTGGCTAGATTTCCAATTTATGGATGGTGAGATGCACGACTTAGATAAAGCTCATTCTGAAAATCAATGCAAATGTGAATTGAATAAATAGGCATAGAGAGTTGCATTCATGCCTGGTAAGTGGTAGAGTTGCACTCATATACGATGGAATTATATACTTGAATGCATTTTGCTGAATGCATTTTGCGAGTGCATGTATATATGCTTTTGCATGGAAATAATTATACTAATGTTTGAAATGTTGCTAACTCATGAAGTTGAGAACATTTGAGGAACTGTTAAACTTTGCAATAGGAAAGTTGCAAGTGAAGTAGTCACAGGAATAGTGACTACAATCAATTTCCTGTTCAGAAAATTGAAGAAATGAACTTACTGTTATTAATTATGAACATGCATATGCATAGAATGATGAGTCATTCTATTTGGTTGAATTGTTTGGTAATTTTGATTGAATTGCTAGGTACATGCAATTATAAGATCATGGCATAAGGTGTTGTACATGTAGAATTATGATGTACAGAAAATACTGACAATTTGTTGGTTGTATGCAATATATAATCATTGTAGGAAAAATGGTATTTAGCATGGTGCTTGCTGAAAGACTTAAGGAAAACTATACTCTGTTATTCCAACAACGATGAAAAATTATGAAATAGAATTTCATATTTTGGGAAAAAAGTCTAATTCCTTATGAAATTAATTGGATTTCTAAAATGGAATTTTAATAAATCTTTATCATGATAACTGCATGTGTATGATGTAGGTGATATGATAATGATTAAAGTTGGAACTCCTAGAGCCACGGTGCTCTGAGACTTCCTGTCTGGCATGTGCTGGAGCCTTGGAAGGGAAGTTGAGCAGTCGATGAACTGTTGGACAGTGAAGGTGCATACTACCTTGGGTTGTACAGGCATGTGGGGAAGAGAGACCGTTGGTTGGAGTGTTGCAGAGGTTTGGTTCCTTGGCCTAGACTATGCATATATTGATTGTCAGTCGTGATTATCTTGGGAAGCCATTGCCCTGATGGAGTCATATCCATGCTCGGGAGTGGTATGTTGTTGAGAGTTTATCAGCAGTGAGATCTAAGGTTGGTGGAACATCATGGATCTACAACCAGTTGTTGCTTCAATGAGGTTTAATTGAAGCATGCAATAAGGAACAATGAGCTGATTTATTTCCTGAAGTAGCTCTATGGAATAGAGAAATTGACTTCAAGTGGCAGTATGAGTAACAAAATTTGTGTTGGAAAGTAGAGCACGAGATGGATAACAAGCTTTCAATAGCTAAAGCTTGGATATTTTAAATAATTTGAATGGTACATGGTATATAATGCACTGAGGATTTTTGAAAATTTTGTATTATATGGGTACATGATGCACTGAGGACAGTGCATAAAGAAGGGGAGGGGATTGTAATATCCCTAGGATGAACCCAAATGTAAATGTAAATGAAAATATACTTAAGATGGTGAGTTGTTTTATATATTTTTGGCGTGCATCTTCCATGGCGTAGTGCATGCATGTACTGTGCAGTAAAATGATGAAATGGGCACATTCCAGGATACCACGCGCAACAACTTAAGTGCGCGTGATTTTGAGGCTAGGGAGCCTTTTTGTATATGTTTTTTTTTATAGGCTAGTGAGCCAGTTATTATAAGCTAGGATGTTTATGTTTTTATTAGGCCAGAGAGCCTAGATGTTAAAGGATAGTGCACCTATTTTTGTATATGTCTCATAATTAATATTAAATACATCGTTGCGCACAGACCGACCACGATAAAAGAGATGGGGGACTAAACTCCACTAGTTAGGGAAAGGGAGGGGCTAAGTTAAGGAAAGGGGCTAAGATAGGGATCTTAAGCCAAAAAGGAATATTATATTAATATTTCTTAAATCATAAAGTATGGATAATTATTTTATCCTAAATTCTAAAGTTGGGGACAAGTGGGCCAAAGTAGCTCCCAACATGACAAGTGTCAAGTTGGGGACATGCATACATATTGTGGGGACTTAGTTATTTTCCATGATCTTTTCCATCATTCTCCCCATCATTCCTTCCATCATTTAGTCATCCAGTCAATCATCCATGAGCATGCACACACCCATTGAGCTATCCTTCGTATCTTCATGATTGTACCTGAACCTATATCCATATCCATACTTGTTTGTGTAGCTGGTTAGCTGGGGAGTTGGACTGAAGTAGCGGGTTGTCAGGCTTGTGGGATACTGAAGAAGCGGGTTGTCAGGCCCGTGGGATATTGAAGAGGTGGGTTGTCAGGCCCGTGGGAAATTTCTCTATAGGTGAGAGAATTGTTGGGAATTGATTTCCTGAAGGTGCCAAACTACAAATACAAGGCTCTGAGACTTCCTGTCTGGCCTGTTGCTAAAGCCCTGGAAGGGAAGTGGGGCAGCCGAAGGATTGTTGAGCAGAGAAGGGGCACACTTCCTGGGGTGGGACAGGCATGTGGGGAATGAGATATTGTAGGATGTTAGTTTGAGTAGGCACCTGTGAATGAGTCTTTCCTATTTTCCATGATCCATTACCCTGGTTAGGAACCCTTTACCCACGTGGAGTTTATTCCCAGCTCGGGGGTGACTCACTGTTGAGAGTGATGAACAGTGTGGTATAAGGCTGGGAGGTTTGTGGAAGGTCTGCACGCAGTTGGTGACATTCTTACCAAGATAAGTGCAAATTGTGTGATAAATTTACATGCTGCATTGTTATTTATGTGCTTATTTTTATGGGTTATCATATGTGCGGTTATAAATGTGTTTATGTTTATGGGTATTTCTTGTGTATGCTGCATGTATATGTTTAATGTTATTTCAGTGTGAATATGTGTATTTACATATGTATTTGTATGTTTACATTTTATATATAATGCGTCTTCAAGAGTTCTATGTGTGTATATTTTAATTTCATGCAGTTCGAAAAATTTATGTGGCATAGCTCAGTTGGATACTGGGTATGTTACAGTATGTTTCGCAGAGAGAACAATAAGAGTTCTCTGGTGTAATGTGGCCCAACATGGAGTAAAGCATCTAAGTAGTGGCATTGACCGACTTGTTGGTGGCTGGGGATGTTACAATATTGATGCAACCAAGGAGAAAATAGAAAAAATAGTTTGGAGACTGAAGATGTGTTAAAGGAGCATATCACTGTGTAGACCATGAAGTCTGTATCAGAGAAGAGAGCACATGTAAACACTTGAGTTGAAGATATTGGAGGAAAATTTCATGCGTTGGAGAAGTCAGTGCAGGATGAAAACACTACCTGAGTGGCTCAAGACGAGCCATCGATAAATGTTGGGGGCTTGTTGGTGCATTCGATTTTGGGGAAGAACGCATCAATTAATGAAGCAATTGAGAAAGGAAGCAGAAAAGGAGCACGCGCTAGAGAACAAGGAAAAGCAACACAAGCAAATAGATGAAGAAACAAAGAGATTTACATGAAAATGAATGAGAAAAATTGCAAATAGATGAAGAAACAAAGAGAAAATGAAGTTGATGAAAGAGATGTAGAGGCACATGGAAACAACAAGCAAATGAGTTTGAAAAATGTCAAGGAAGTCATTGATGACAAGGATAAACAATAAAACATTGATATTGACACCATTGGTGAGTCAAGAATTTCCTAACGTTTTGAATTGTGTAGTTCCTAGATTTTATCTGTTTAGTTTTTATAAAATATTTTGAAATACACACACACACAAATTGTTCAAATTACAATTTTATATTTTTAAGAAGGGACAACATCTAACAAACAAAAGGATTATACCACACTAAGCAATTCACGGAAATTAATCGAAAATTGTAGCAACATCAACTTTTACAACAATTATTTTGAGAACATGGATGCAACTAAAATCGTAGAAATGAGAAGGACAATGCATGATCTTATAGTTCAAGATAATGCAAATGTGAAGGTAAAAACTCATTTCCAAGGTAAATCTATCATAACACAAGCTCAAATGTTACATAGATTCTTAAATAACAAAATTCTAAGAGATGCAATCAAATTATTGGGCATTAAAAGTGGAAAAAATGATAAGGTAAATGAGTGTTATAAACAAATATAACCTTGGGACTTTCCTCACTTTGAAAATAGTGATCCAAAGATGCCAAGGTTTCTAGTAGAGAATTAATAAAAATTTCTATTGCAAAATCAATTACATCAAGCCATTTGATGTCAATGATTGCAAACGTGTTAAAAACTTTGAGGAAAATACTATGGAAGTAGAAGAAAATCAAGTTTCAATTAGACAAGGATAATGAACTTGCATGCTGGGATATTATTTGTAGGCAACCCTACCAAGATAGGCTTGTAGATAGTGTGAAGGATAGGGTGCAAGAGTTTTGGAATTTTAATTATCATGTTTTAAAAAATGAAAAGGACACTATGTGACATCATATATCAAGAGGCGTGTACAAAAATCATGTCAAGCATATAACACAAGTTACTCAAGTGCAATTGTTCTACAATTTTAAGAAGAGTAATATTGATGTGATGACTTCCCTAGGAACAATTGTAAAGTTTAAACCATAGTATGCCAGTGTCATCATTGTTGATGACACATGATTTTTTCAATATCATGTATAATTCCAATCGTATTATGAGAAATTTATAGATTTTAACATAGAACTTTGGTTAAAAGACCCCCATCCTTTCAATGTTTAATATTTTTTATCTAAGATATTATATGCATGAAAGAATTATTAGTTATTTTATAAGAAAGAATGTGTTGGTGGTAGAAAATGCAAAGAATGTTATGATTTGACACTTTTGTACTAAGTATCTGTAAGGTACTAGATGGTATTATGTAAAGTAGAAACATAATTGTTATAACACTTGTCAGAAGAAAGATAGAAATATATGGCACAATGACACAATTGATTCTAAAAATGATACCTTTATTATATCGATAGGCAAGTTCACTTGCCTCTTCGAGGGGGAAACCTACAACAGAGTAGAGCTCAAGTACAAAATGATTCTCAAGACAAAACATTTCCATGCTTTCAACTCCTATTTATACTATTTCTATCTTCTAGAGAACATTCTAAAGGAAGATATTTCTAGAAGCAAAACCTTCTATTAATTCTTCTTAAATTACATGTGTTCACATAATTACAAAGGAATTATTTACTAATGTTGGCCTTTATTACATAGAAGAACATATTATTCTATCTACTTCATGGGTTAGGGAGTTTAGGACCCTAACATTCCATCCCCTTGAAAAAACAACCCTATTCTCAAGGCTTGAAATGTGGAAAAGTTGCATAATGGCAGTTGGCTCCCATGTGGCATCCTCTGTTTTTGTATCCTTCCAAATAACTAAAAATTCCTTGATTGTGTGATGACATAGACTACGATCATGGTGGTCCAAGACTTCTTGGGGCTGCAACCAAATGGATCCTTCTTCATCTAATTCAAGGAGACTAGTTTGAGTCTAACACTTGGTTCCAATCACTTTCTTCAAGCATGAAAAGAAAGATGGATCTTAGAGTGATTGGGGAGAGGTAAATTGTAGGCCATAGGCCCCACATGCTCGAAAATTGTATGAGGGTCATAAAACTTGGGAACAATTTTCTAACAATGATCTGTTGTGAGGGATGTTTTCTTATAAGGTTGTAGATGAATAAAGACCTAGTCCCCTTCAAAAAATTGGCATTCTGAATGACCCTGATTATCTTGTTGCATCATGTGATTCTCATCCATAACCAAATTCTCTTTAAGGGTACAAAGAATGGTAGCTAGGACTATAAAGGTGTCGTCTACATCCTAGACCTTGGAGACACTAGGTAGGTAGGCTAATACAAAAGGTGGATTTTGAACATAGACCAATTCAAATGGATTCATGTGAGTGGGAGCATGGTAAGATGTGTTGTACCACCATTCATCTAGTGGTAACCATTGAACCCATTGAGTTTGTCTATCTGATGTGAAACATATCAAATATGTTTCCAATCACTTGTTGACAACTTCGGTTTGACCATCATTCTAGGGATGATAGCCATGATGAGATGCAATTGGGTCCCTTGGAGCTTAAAAAATTCTTTCCATAATTTGTTGGTGAAGTTTGAATCATGGTCGAAGACAATAGAGTGATGCATTCCAAGAATTTTTAAGATATTATCCATAAAATATTAAGCCATGGTGGATGTTGTGGATGGGTGTTGGAGGGCACATAAATGAGTATATTTGGAAAGGTGATCGAATACAACCATGATGACTGATTTATTTTGAGATTTGGGTAATCCAACAATGAATTCCATAGAAATGTCCATCCATATATCAGGTGGAATCGATAGAGGTCGAACTATGCTTGGAATTTTGATTGTTTCACCCTCATTGCATTGACAAGTATCACATCCAACCACAAAAGTTTGGATGTCTAGTTTCATGCCTTCCCCAAAAAAAGAATGTTTGATCCATTCATATGTTTTGTGGAAACATAAATGCCATGTTGTTGGAGAAGCATGAAGTTCAGAGAGCACAGTGGATTTAAGGTGAGACTATTTACATAAATACGGGAGACCTTTATAGTAGAGCTCCTCATTGTGCCAAGAGTACCCTGAAAATCCATGAGGATTTTGTTGAAATTGTTGGATTAGACAAGAAAATTTGGGATCTTGGAATCATTCCTGCCAAAATTCCTTTAACCAATTTGATACAATGAAGGAGAGTGAGAAGAGGGACCCTTATTCTTCATATTTTCATGAAACGACATCAACAACCACATTTTATTTTCCTTTCTTGTAAATGATATCATAATCATAACCAAACATTTTTTCCAACCACTTATGTTGCTCAAGGAATGAAATTATTTGTTCCATGAAATATTTGAGGCTACAATCATCTGTTTTAATTTGGAACCGTTTCCCAAGTAAGTAAGAATTCAAAATATCCACTGCATGCAAAATAACCAACATTTCCTTTTCATAGGTATATTTTCCCAAGTGTCTCTCAGATAGATGTTTTCTAGTTACAACCAAAGGTCTACCATCTTGCATGAGAACGACCTCAATTATTTTCCCATAAGTCTCACATTCCAAAAACAATTCTTGGTGAATTCAGACAGTGCAAAAAAAAAGAGTCCTTACTGTAGCCTCTTTCAAGGCTTGAAAGGATTCATTTTCTATTGGAAACTATCTGAAATCATTCTTGTTAAGGAGAGCGATTAGGGGAGCTTTGATTTTTCCATAATTTTGAACAAACTTATGATAATAGCTCCTTAAACCTAGGAAACCTCTCAAAATTTTAAGAGTTCAAGATGGAACCAATCCTTCATAACTTCTATTTTCTTAGGATCCACACAAACACCAACCTTACCAACAATATGACCTAAGTACTCTACTTTAGAAGCTCCAAAAGAACACTTAGAGTTTTTGAGAAAGAGTTTGTGATGAGACAGTAAGGGAAATACTTGATCCACATGGGCCAAATTGGATTTCCATGTTTTACTATAGGCGAGGATATCATCAAAGAAAAATAAGACAAAATGGTAGAGGAAAGGGTGGAAGACTGTTAGAAAAACAAGATCGTGGAACAATAAAAATAAATAAAAATGCGGAAATAAAATACAAAAGATACACAATAGAATAGAGACACAGATATGCGTGGTTCACCCAGTGTGGGATATGTTCACCAGAGAAATTTCCAGGTCCTTCCTTTATTGTTATCTAGCAAATGAAGGGATACAACCTACAACACACCCGCTGTAACTTCCTCTTCTTTCTCTCACAATATCCTAAGTCAGAATACAATATTTGTCATGATACATAGTCACAATACATTTCCCTCATAAAAGAAGGTTGAATTCTAGTGAAAAAAACCCTAACATAACTTCTACCGTAAGATCTATGACCTTATAATGAACGATGCATATTTACTATGAAATTACAATATACATTTACAAGGAAATTTTTCCTTAAGGGGCTTCTCCCCCGAACCCCCGCCATGGACCCTCTTTCCCCCAGACCCCATGCAAACCCCCTCCACCCCCCTCACATGGAGGGGTGTAAAATATTCCAGGGTGTACAGTCTTCATGGGGTATAAACACGGTTGAAAACAAATCCCTATGAAATAGGAAGATAATCAGGCTCCACAACCAACAATCTCCCACTTGGAGACTGATCACAACAAATCCACTTCTGTTTTTACCTACTGGACTACAATCCACCTTTGACCAGAAAATTTTCTCATATTCACCTTCATGCTTGAAGACCAACTGAAACTGGGAAGGAACTTAGTTTCTCCCTGGTTACTCCCTTTGTTAACATGTCTGCAAGATTCTAACTAGTGTGTATATTTTTCAACTTCAAATGTCCATATTCCAAGACAGATCGTATGAAATGGTACCTGAGTTGTATATTCTTAGTCTTTGAATGGAAGGTTGAGTTCTTTGAAAGATGAATGACACTATCGTTTTCACAGTGCAACCTGCTATTCTCTTGCTTCTTTCCCAATTCCTCCATAATCCTTTGTAACCAAATCATCTCTTTACTAGGCTTTGTAGCGGCAACATACAATGCCTCTATTATTGTTCCACCTACAGTAAAAACATACCATGTGGTTCTCCTCCTGCTATCTTTATAACCTACATATTTGAATCAACATATCCCTGTAGAACAATGTATCAACCTACAAAACATAATTTATGAGTAGCAGTACATTTCAAATACCTGAGAATCCACTTTACTTCCTCCCAATGTTCTTTACATGTATTTTACATGTGAAATATCTGGTCTTGTGCAAATCATCACATACATCAAGCTATCAACTGTTGATGAATAAGGGACCCTGTACATGTATTCTATCTCTTCTTGTGTCTTGGTACACATTTTCTTAGTTAATTTGAAATGGCTGGCCAAAGGTGTACTAACTGGTTTTTCATTCTACATTCTAAACCTCTCCAACACCTTCTCTATGTACTCACCTTGAGACAATGTCAATTTGCGATTTTTCCTCTCTCTTGTTATTCTCATACCAAGGATTTTATTTGTAGCACCCAAATCCTTCATCACAAATGAATTAGATAATTTATTCTTCAACACATTTATATCCTGCATATTAGACCTCGCAACAATCATGCCATCCACATACAATAGCAACATAATATAGCTTCCATTTTCTAGCCTTTTAAAATAGAAACAGTGATCAAAATGACATCTACTATAACCTTGTTTTGTCATAAACCTATCAAAATTCAAATACCACTGTCTTGGAGCTTTATTTAGGACATACACGCTCTTCTTCAACCTACATACCAAATTATCGTTCCCTTTGGCCTCATACCCCTATGGCTATTGCATATAAATCTCTTCCTCCAAATCCCGATGGAGAAAATTTGTTTTTACATCTAACTGTTCAAGATGCAATTCTTCTACTTCCACAAGACTTAAAATAGTCCTAATTGAAGTCATTTTAACAACAGGAGAAAATATTTCATCAAAATATATACCTTTATTTTGTGCAAAACCCTTTACGACAAGTCTATCCTTGTACCACTTTTTTCCTCCATATTCTTCCTTTAACCTATAAACCCATTTATTTTGTAATGTTCTTTTTCCTGTAGGCAAATGAACCAAGTCCCAAGTCTTTTTATTTACCAAGGAATCAATTTCCTCTTTCATGCCTTGCTCCCACTTATTTTTAGTGTCTACCTGCATTGCCTCTTCATAACATTCCATCTCACCAGAATCAGTCAACAATAAATAATACAATGAAGGAGAGTATCGTTCAGGGAGTCTACTTAACCTGGTAGATATTCTAACAACACTTGTAGGATTTTGAGGTACCTATTATTCTTGTTTTTGTACATTTTGATTTTCTGGTACCTTTGGAATTTCTTTTTCAGTGATTGTTGGCGTAGGCTAATTTTGGAATAAAATCAAGGAAGTTTTGAAGGAATCAAGGCGGCGCCGAAAAATGGGGAGCGCGTTGGAAACAAAGGAAAAGAAGCATCGAAAACAAAGGAAACCCAACATCGAGGAAAAGCAGTTACAAAGTGGACAAACTGCTATGGAGCAGTTGGAAAGTGGACAAGCACCGACTTGGAGAATGGTTGGATCGAGGACCAATTGAGATTGAGTCAGTTGGAAAGTGGAAAAACCTATTCCACTTAGGGTTATGGTTTTTGTAAGGGATTTGTCCCATTTTTGGTATAAGTATAATGTATTAGGATTGTAGAAAGGTTTTGTTGGTTGGTCGGTTGGGTTTTGGATAGAATTTATCAGTTTTGTGAAGACTATCGTGATCTGGGGAGATCGTTGAAATAGAGGAAGAAATGTATAGTGCGTGGCACTGGGCTTTGCAGGAACATTAATAAAGAGATGAAGCGACTCATCTTTTTCGACGTATCCCCATGAGGGGGTGAATTGCAGTACATCTAGGTTATGTTTGAATGTTTTCATTATTCATGGGTATATTTTCTTTAATGAGTTTTATGATGAACATGTTAAAATGATAAAGGAAATAATATTGTGCACTAAAGATAAATTGATGAAATTTGTAGAACAAAACTAAATGGATGAATGCCATAGTTAGTATTCATATATGAATATTATGTTGCAGTAAATGAATATATGTCATTGGGTAAATGGTGTTATAATGGTTAATGAATTTCGGTTGGAATAGTTGTGTCACTGGTTAGAACTAAGATCCACTTGGGTTAGCATAATAGATGGGTATTCGAGGACTAGAAGTTGAGTAGATCTAATGCACCTGAGAGAGAAACACATATGTAACACCCCTTTCACTCACTATTGTGTAGGTGTTACTACGCGGAATAACAACATTCTCACTCAGAATTAATCACATGCATTTAAAACAAGTTAAACACATTCTACACAGGGTATTCATATGAATTACTACCATAATCAACAATCAATACTATTTAATATTAATTCATATACACAACGGAATTCATGATAACATAAGAAGCACAGTCATGCAAAACATGATTAAAGCATAAACAAGTACTTATCTTTGAAACGGTGGCAGTTCCACCAACCAAGTGCAGGCCTTCCACGAACCTCCCAACCTTAGACCACACTGCTCATCAAGCTCAGCAGTGGGTCACCCCCGAGCTTGGACTAAGCTCCACCCCGAGACAAGGAATCCTAGGCTAGGTTGAGGTTACAGGGAAAACAACACACATCAACAAGGAAGGGATTCTCTCCCAAGAACCATTCATGCTCACTGCCCACAGACCCTCATTCCCCACATGCATGTTCCACCCCAGGAGTATACACCTTCTCTGTCACCTGGACAATCCTTCGGCTACTAACCTCCCTTGCCTTGGGTTATAGCAACAGACCGGACCAGAAGTCTCTGGGATCTGTGGCAGCTATAGGGTTCCTTCCAGGAGTCCTCTCCTTCCTCCGCGCACCCTCTCACCTGGAGAGAATCACTCACAGGCCAACAAGCCACACGCAGTCCAGTACTGCATGGCCACAACAACCCATGGGGAAAACAGACACAGGCTTTCCCAAACTAGTTCAGCAATCACAGGATGGTCTCACGGTCATGGATTTGGACAGGGGATTCACTCACAGGCTCCATTTCAGACAGAGGATGCACATGGATTCCCCAGACACCACATAGACTTTTCGGTTCAGAACATAGGAATACATGGGTTTTCTCAGAGCCAGAAACAAACTTTTCAGATTACAGGGACACATGAAGGTTCTCTGCAGAACTCGGTCAGTCATATTTCTCAGAGCCCGTACATGCTCAGGAAGTCTTCATGAAAAATGGGTGAGTAACCCTCTCACAGCTCATCTTGGCCATTTTATTTGCATGCACCAGGTTCAACACTTGTCGCCCTGGAGACTGCATGCGTTCCACCAGCACGCATCACCTTCCCTTGGTCTGAACTTAGGATAAAAACATAAAATGCACATGTTCTTTGGAATAATAATAAAATATTATTCCCAGGCTTAAGGCCCCTAGGCTAAACACTTATCCCTTTTTCCCACCTTCCAGCCCCTAATCCCTTGCCTTCTTTGTGGAAGCTCAGTCCCCCTTCACTCATTCATCGTGGTCGGTCTGCACCTGGCGGTGTTTACAATTTTATTAATGTGCTGCATACATACAAGTACAAAATCAGGACCTTGGCCTCCAACCCTTAGGCTCTCTAGCCTAACAATCACATAAGCCCATCGGCTTATACAAAATTGGCTCACCAGCCTATAACACATATTTAAAATTCATTTCATACAACAGATTTACAACTGGGCTCGTCCTTGGGTAAATTATAACATCCCATCCCATGGTTGTAGACACTTGAGTCTTGCGGCCACCCATTGAAGACATCTCAGCTAAGACTGTGCAGTGCACTGTTTTTCTTTCTGGTATCCAGAAGAGCCAATGGTCAAAGGGTTGTTGGTAATCCTATAGTTAGAACCTGGGTCATCCCATAAAACCAACAAATGGTTTTGTTGTCGGTTGGAACTTAGAAGATTACATCGGCAGGGATGTGTCACGTAGTATAGTGCGAGGGTTTAAGGAATGATGTTTTTTTAGGTTGGCACCCCATGAAAGCGGAGATTGAAATATGGTTGACATTTCAGGAACTAGAGTTTTCCCACAAAGATAGCATAAGCCCTAGGTTTAATCCAAGACAATACTTGGAGAGATATGTATTCAATGAAATACATGAGAGTTTATTTAGTGAGTTTCCCACGCTATTACGAGAGTGGATATCACGGTTGAAATATAAGCATCCGAAAAATAGAATTAGATCAGTGGAGTGGACAAAAGAGAGTATCTCATGGTTGAAGAGGGTGAATAACAAATTCACGTGTGCAGTAGATTTCTGGCTAGACAACATTGTAGTGGGGTATATCACTGAGTTTGCAGGAGATACATCGAATTATTATAGTGTAGCCGAGCATGATTTTATTAAGGTTCCAAGGGGAAGGTACATCAGGTCATTGTACACATCGATCAAGATATTATTGCATGATAAAGGGATGTTAATCATGGAATCAAACAGCTAAATTACTCTGCGTGCATGGGGGAGTTAGGGGAAATATTGAGGAAGGTTTGAGATGGAGGGGGAAATGGATAGAGGAGAGCACATTAAAGAGAAAGATCCCATTATGATGGATCAAGAGGAGATCCAGGAAATTCTACAGAAGGCAGGAACGACGCACAGTGGCAGACCCTACCAGTATAAGCTCAATAGGAAGAAAAGAGAAGTAGCTGAGAGGGAAGGCTTGGAGAGTGACGAGGAAGAGGTAGAGGATATCCATGTTGTGGAGCACATTGAAGAAATACTACATGCCACATATGAAATAAATACTATAGGAGAGGGATCTAATGAGGAAGCAAGTACCTTGGTCTAGATCCAAATTAGTGTAGAACCTACAACCCCATGTACGATTAACACATCAACAAAGAAAGAGTTGTATAGAGATAGTCAGAGGAATATAGGAGATCATAATATAAGTGAGGGTACAAGTGGAAGTAACAGTATAAATACTAGTGGGAGTTCAAGTTTGAACAACAATACATAGATAGTAGTACCACACGGAGTAGGTACACCACATTCTATAATGGCAGGTGTAGATCCAACGATATGATTACCAGAGTTCCATGGGGATGGAACAAAACACCCAAAGAAGAACCTATTCATGTGTGAGCAAATATGGGAAGCAAAATAGAGTCACTGATGAGGAAACAAAAGTAGCGTAGCTAGCAATAACTTTCAGAAACCACATGTTGGATTGGTACATGAATCTAGCAGCAAACAATCCATAGGGTGCACCATGAACAATATCAAAGATCAAGCAGGCACTGATCATTGAGTTTCAAAGGCCAAAATCAGAGGATCAGTTTATGAATGAGATAATTGATTTTAGACAAAAACCAGGAGAGTCCATATGGGACATCGATTAGAAGTTCAATACATTGAAAGGTAAACTGAAGTATCCCATTTCTGACATGCAACACAGACAACTGTTTATAAATTCTATGTTACCACATTTCAAATATCCATCGAGATACTAGAAGTTTCAAACCTAGGCAGAGGCATTGCAAGCGACCATGCAATTAGAGGAGAATCGATATAATCATATAGATCCATCTATAAAGGAGTTGAAGGAAGACCCGAAGAACTTGACAGTGTAATTAAACCAGAATAAAAGTAGGGAGAAAAGAGAAGCAATGTGGTGTACCCTATGCAGATCAAAGGGACATCAAAATAATGAGTGCCCGACATTTGCGCAGTACCTAGGACTAGGGATGCCAAATTTATTTCCTACAGGAGGTCCTTGGTGTGAAATATGCAAGACACATGGGCATGATCCTTATCGCTTCCCGATGATGCAGAAGTACAAGAAAGAACCGAAGAGTACTTTCTGTAAATTTTGTAAGTCAGTGGGACATGAAGAAAAAAATTGTAGAACCCTGGAGTTCATGAAGGAAAGAACCTCATATGCATACATGATGCAGGCTAATTTCATGGCAAGATAGAATGCACCACAGTTTGTAAATGCGCAACAATTTCAATCAGTGCCACAGTTTCAACAACCCCCACAATATAATCAGGCACCACAGTATCATCAACAAAACATGGATCCACAGGGGAAAATAGGAGGATTCAAAGGTAGAGGAAGAGGATGAATGGGCAGAGGCAAAGGGCCTATTATCTACCATAATTTTCAACAACAAGGACACTATGCCAGAGATTTTCCTCAACCAACAGCAACATGTATGTACTGTCGTGCAATAGATCACGTGACAAAAGATTGCCCAAAGTTAATGATGAAGATCCAAGAGAATAGGAATATAAATAAACAAAATGTTCAGTGGATTGCTACAGAAACAAGGGATCTTCTAAGGAACATCAATGTAGTGACTAGAGGAGGAGTGAAGAGAGGAGAAAATGCATATAATCAAAAGAAGGAATCCCAGTGATGGATTCAGAAGAACACTCAGCCACAACAGTAGTTTGATGCAAAGAAGGAGAAGGAAACTTTCAAGGAAGCAAAGAAGGAGCTCCTGAAGGAGAATGAAGCCTCCACATTGAATATTATTTCGAGGTATCATACTCTTATTTTTTAAATGACTTATTCTTTGGATCATACTTGCAAAGGAAAGCAAACAAAGAAAGTAACTTAAATAATTTCCTGGAATCTTGCTTTAAATTACTTAAGGATAAGAATGCCATGGATTTGTTTAAAAGTATACTTGAGAAATGTATCATAGAGGAAGGGGTCAGAATAGAACCAAAGAAGATTAATCATCTCCATAGAAATAAAATAACTAGTAGAGAGTTTATATTGCATGCAAATATAGGAGACTTTAACATGGGAAATGTTATCCTAGACTTAGGATCATATGTCAACATTTTTCCAAAGAAGACTTGGGAAGCAATGAAAGAACCTACACTAGGGTATTCACCTATCAAATTGAAGCTATAAAACCAACATAGAGTGATTTCCATAGGTATATTGAAGAATATAACAATGGATCTAGATGGTGTGTGCACCACAACATACTTTGAAGTGATGGATATGGTGGATGAGTCTATACCATTTCCAACACTATCAAGAATTAATTGGGCCTTTGATAATTAGGCCATAATTAATTTAAAAACTAGAAAGATGATATTTCAAGATGGGGAATTTAGGGTAGTAGCACCTTTAGATCCCTCATATTGTGAGAGATATGTAGAACCTGTGCCTGACAGTGTTCTAGAGGCTGATGTGAACCAGTTGTATAGGACTATTACGCGAGATGAAGACTATGTGAATCCAACTGCAGATGGGGTGATAAGTTGGAGGAGTATTAATTTTGACATGTCAGATTTCGATACTGGATTAGAAAATTGGCATCAAATATTGCATGAAGTCTCTACTAGGAGGTGCACCATAGTTACACACACAGTAAGATGGGTTGGGATAGAAGTAAGACGGTTTCCCACATTTACTGAAGAGGACAATTTAGAAAACTTCCTGACGGAATTCAAATCAGAGGTTTTGGATAGTCAGATATTATTAGTGTTGGATATAGAACTGAGGGATAGACCTGCACGATGGTGGGGTTCACATAAAAAGGTGATTCAGGATTGGTATCAATGTAAGCGACTGATGCGCATAATATTTGGTAGGAGTCAGTAGGATAGACTCTTACAGAAGTATGATGGAAGAGGGAAACCAAGACAACACATAGATGATTGTGTGACTAACAAGAGATTGGTACCACTAGGTAAATGGAAGCATTACTTTATTCATACATTAGAAGGAATACCTAGTAATTGTTACAAGGATCAGGAACTGCACAGAGAAACTGCAAGTTGGGGAACAACGCGATAGAACTTTATTAGGACCTTTGTATTCAAAAGTGAGAATCTAGGGGTGGATCTAGAATTACAGAGGATCAAAGGGAAGACATTTGAAGAGTATGGGGTAGATATAATGACAGTAGACATAGCTTACATAAAATAAACACTTGAACAATTAGTTTATTGTTATCAGGTTGTGGAGGATGAGGAATCATAGGAAAACCCACATGACATACAAATATTAAAAGGAGAAGGAGAAAGAGGGTTGGAAGGACCCCTGTTACAATCAAAAGATTTTACTGCACCAATGAATATTAAAAATGTCAATATTGGAACTAAAGAGAAACCCAAGATAGCCAACATTAGAGATTACTGGGATAGTGAGACAATGGAAAAGATAATTGAATTACTGCATGAGTATAGTGACTTATTCCCAGCCACATTTTCAGAGATGAAAGGGGTAGGAGGAGAACTTGGGGAAATGAAGATACCCCTCAGACTAGAGGAAAAACCAGTTAGACAGAGACCATACAGATTAAACCTCATATATAAGTAGAAGGTTAAGGCAGAAATTGACAGAATGCTAGAATCAAGAATCATAGAGCCTGTGGAAGAATCAGAGTGGATTAGTCCAATGGTGGTCCAGGAAAAGAAGACTGGAGGGATTAGGATATGTGTGGATTTGTGTAAGTTAAATGATGCATGCCTACATGATCCTTTTCCTACTCCATTTACATGTGATTTTTTAGAGAATGTGGGAGGACAGGAAGTGTACTCTTTCACAGATGGATTTTCAGGTTACCATCATATCATAAATCCTCTGGAGGAAAGGTACAAAACTACATTTTCAATAGAGTGGGGGTCATATCAGTATACAGTAATTCCATTTGGTTTAAAGAATGCACCAACAATACTTTCTAGAGTAGTAGTAGCTGCAATCAAGGACTTTATACATAAATTTTTAAAGGTTTATCTGGACGATTGGATAGTATTCAATTTATTGAAGGAACATGTATAAATTCTGAGGATAATGTTAGAAATATGTAGGCAATGTCATATCTCATTGAACATTAAGAAATGTGTATTCATCACCCCATTTGGCATCCTACTTGGGCACATTGTATGAAAACATGGCTTGATAGTAGACCCTGCGAAGATTGTTGTTATTGTCAATTTACCACCACCAAAGTCAGTGTACGAGTTGAGAGAAACATTGGGCCACACGGGGTACTACAGGAAATTCGTAAAGGGATATGCAAAGATTAATGTGCCCATGGAGAAGTTATTAAAGAAAGACATCCAATTTTAGTGGAATGATGAATGCCAAGAGAGCTTGGACATACTGAAATAGAAGATGGTGACAACACCAATTCTAAGATTTTCAGATTGGACAAAAGAATTTCATGTGCAAGTGGACGCTTCATCCATTGCACTTGGAGCATTTTTGGCACAACCAGGTGAAGGAGACATTGATCACCCAATATCTTTTGCTAGTAGAAAATTGTATGATTCTGAGAAGAACTATAATACTACAGAACGAGATGGTATGGGTATGGTGTATTCCCTGCAGAAGTTCAAACATTATTTATTGGGTCAACATTTTAAGATGTTTACAGATCATTCCACTTTGAAGTACCTAGTTAACAAACCAGTGTTGGGGGGGGATCTTTAGATGGTTGTTATTGTTTCAGGAATTTGATTTTTAAATCATAGTAAAACCAGGGAAGTTGAATGCATGACCAGATCCTCTGTCAAGAATTAATAATGGAGAGGAGCCAAAGAACTTGGAGGAGAATTTTCTTGATGGTAACTTATTTTTTGTTTAGATTGTTGATGATTATTTTGCTGACATTGTTGGATTTTTTATCACAGGAATGGCTCTCAGGGAATTTACTGTCACACAGAAAAAACAGTTGGTAGTGCACATTGCATACTATCAGTTAATTGATGGTCATTTATACAAGTTAGGTGCAAATGGAATTCTAAGAAGATGTGTGATGGAGCATGAACGCTCCATGGTGTTAGCAGAAGCACATGAAGGTATAGATGGAGGGAACTATGCAGGAAAAATTGCAGCACAGAAGGTGCTATGTGTAGGATTATGGTGGCCTAAAGTACATAAGGACGCAAAGGAATATTTTTAGATCTGTGATGTTTGTCAAGGGTCGGAAAACCATCCAGAAGGGATGAAATGCCACTTATGACCCAAGTAAATTTACATGTATTTGATAAATGGGTTGTGGATATCATTGGACCCATTAACCCACCAACAAGGAGGTCTGGAGCCAGATACATCATCACTGTGACATAATATTTAACCAGATGGGAAGAAGCAGCCCAAGTGAAGGATTGCAACACAATTTCTCTTTGAGAATGTGGTGACCATATTTGGATGTCCCAGAATTTTGTTGAGTGATTAGAGAACTCATTTTATTCACAGTAGAATCAGAGCTATGAAAAAATAATTTGAGATACATCATCAAAAGATAACACCTTACCATCCCCGGGAAAATGGTACAATAGAATATTTTAACAAGATTCTAGAAAATGCATTGACAAATATTTGTAATGTGAATATGGATGATGTATATTTGAAGGTATCAACAATGTTATGGTCTTACATGACTACATATAAGAAGCTTACATTATAGACACCATTCAGACTGGTGTATGGGCATGAAGCAGTGGTTCCATTGGATTATTTAGTACCTAGTCTATGCATTGCAACGATCACCAACATGACAGAAGAAGGTGTTGCACAGGAAATATTGGATCAATTGATGCAGATGGAAGAAGACATAATTTTAGCAGGATTTCACCAGGAAGTATAGAAAGCGAAGGAAAAATCTTGGCATGATAGGCACATAAATAAGAAAAGCATTAAGGAAGGAGATATAGTTCTCCTCTATGACAACAAGTATCTACAGAACCCTAGGAAGTTTAAGATGCACTAGTTATGGCCTTACCATATAGAGGCCATCACAAATGGGGGTGATGTGCAATTGAAAGATCTTTCAGGGAAGAATCTCAGAGGACTAGTGAATGGAAGTTGACTGAAGTTGTATCAAGACAATTGACCTAAAATCCCGAGGTAAAAACATAAAAAGGAGGTATGATTGTATATATTGTATATAGTAGAGGTTAGAATAAAAAATACAAAAACCCATAAAAAGAAGAAATGTAATGAAAAGACAAAAATATAGGAGAATACTAAAAGGTTTTGATGTAATAGAATTGTTATCATTAACAGTGCATTGCAGAAAAAATTGTGTTGAAGAAACTGCAGAATTGTTATCATTAACAGTGTGTCGTAGAAAAAACTGTGTTGAAGAAACTACGCACTGAAAAGTAGTTGATAGGTACAAAAGTGTAGCACGTAGGAAAAAGTGAAGAAGTGAAAACTGTCAGTGCGGAACAAATGTCAATATGTCATCCCACTATAAAGTTATAAAAAGGAGGGAAATGTAGTCATTTGTAGCTAAGGAGAAGAATGAAGAGCGAACCCTAAGGGAAAGAGAGTGAGAATTCTTGACAACACGTTGAGATTTGTAGCATAGTATTTTGGATTCTAGCAAGATGTCACCATCACGAGTTGGAGCATCGAGTAGGGTCTATCGAAACAAGAGAAACAACACTTGGGTGGCACAAATAGAGACATGGGCCATTCTGACTGTAGTTGATGTGGATGAAATCCATACACCAGAGTATGAGCCACATAGCACGCAGGTGGAGGAGGAAGAAAACACATCGTAGGAGCTCAGACAACCTGAGGAAGATGGAGAAAGAACAGAGTCTGACGTGTTGAGAAGAAAAGGGCCACAAGACGACGAAAATGCCATGGGTTCATAGAAGCAAGGCCTAGACTCGAAAGAAGAATGAGAAACAGAGCAAGAGTGCACACCTGAGGTCAGGGCATCATCCTCGCCAAGGAGAAATAAAGTTGAGGCTGAAAGCAGTGCCCAAGGCATACTGCGCGCACATGCAGAGTTGAAAATTGTAATTCCAAAGATCCCGGATGGAGTAAAAATGGATGATGAAATGATAGGAGGTGTGAACGGGATAAATTACTCAGACCACGACATAGCAGATACTGCCAAATTAATGGCTTTGGCACAACACAACTACATGGAATCTAGAGGAGAGGGCCCATCATGTGCACCGTTGTTGGAGCCTTCACAGTGGATCCTAGGGCTCTATAACACATGGATCATGAACTTATTAGATATACCACACTTTGGGCTTGGTAAATACATCAATGGATGTGTGAAGCAACTCCTAGCAAGGGTGCATGTAGGTGTTTTATGGATGGATAGGCGAGTGCTTATCAATGTGGACTTAATAGAATCAATTACTCGGCTACCCACATATGGGGATATGCCATAACAATATTTGGAGGAAAGGACTAAGGCAAAGGCCATTTCTAATGAAATTAAGGATAAATATGGAAAATGTAGAGGGAATAGGGGGATCAATATCAACGACATAAATGATTTGGTGACAAGATTCTCTACAAGGTTTTTAGGGTGTAATTTGATGCGCAAATGCAGAAAGGAAGAAGTACGAACATGGGTGGTAGCGACTGCAACAAAGTGCTCGAAGGTGAGCTCGATGATTTGGTCCCCTTATTTTTTCAATTCTTTCCTGGAAGACTGTAAGGATGCATAAGAATGGGTCTCTGAGTTCCACTACTCATGGATACTCATCCTCATAGCAATTTTCGGTTGGCAAGAACCGATGTATAACATGTTTCTTCATAGATTATGAAAGTGTGGCGTAGCCCGATACACTTCCTTAAGGAGAACAACAGACCCGAAGAAGAAGAAGGTGAACAGTGATGTATTTTCCCTATACCTTTCATAGATCCAGAATCACTTAGCCAACATGTGGAGGATTTCACCTAAGACTGTCCAAGAGTTTGGATAGATTGTCAATTTTCAGGCCATGTGCCATAGTATGTGGTTGCAGGTGAAGGGGGATCCAGCAAAGGAATGGTTACAACTGAGATACTATGTGACGGTGCAAGATATCCAAATGAAGATCTGAGAGTGGCCTCATGCATGGAAGGTGCCAGTAATTCCAAGGACAGTGCCAAAAGTACAGACTTAGATGCAGGATAGAACAGTCCATGTGCAGCAGACAAGTAGAAATGGTGCCAGCAAAAATAAGAAGACAACAAAAGGCCAAGTGGGGGGAAGAAACCCACCTCAAAAGAAATGATGGATGCATAAGAAAGCACAAGTTGGTTCCACACAAGATCTACTGTGCACAAGAAAGACACTAGGAGTTACAAGAGAACAGGTTGGCACAACAGAAGTGAGGGAAAAGACACAGGATATACCTATGGAAGAAGAAGTTGGACACGAGATGGGGGTGGATACAAAAATTCCAGAGACATCTGAGCTAGCATATTCCCAAAATAAGAGAATAGGGGAGAAATCAAGTGGCTCAAGGAAGAAGGAGAAGGCCCATAGGACACCACCTCAAACATCGTTGACATCAGATGATGTCGAATTAGTGGCAACAATCATCGAAGATCGGATATTAGAGGCTTGGGAGAATGCCGAGAAGCATATGGATTCAATCATTCAGTAGGTGTAGGAGGTCAAAATTGCGTTGGATAATTTAAATATCAGGGCAGAGAAACAACAAAAAGACACATCAGCCAAGACTATGGAAGGAATTCCAGCAGGGGAAGCACTGCAGATTATAGCGCAGGGGAGAGCAAATTTCATTATAACACCTGATATGTTGTACATTGATGAGGAGGCGATATAGAAGCCTGTAAAGGAGATAGAGACATTGGACTTGGCGTTTCCCAAGATCCCAACAAATGCATTGTACAAATTGCATATTAGTGTCGCACAAGAAATCCAGTCCAGGGCAAGGTCGAATGCAACAAATTTACAGACAGCATAGGAGGAGAACATAACATTGAAAGAAGTAATTAGACAAGAAGGGAATGAGAAGAAGTTATTGCAGTAAAATATAGAAGAGATGGAGAAACACATTGGCAGAGTGTTCCAAACCATCCCGGACAGCGCAGGATCAGAGGAAGTATCATCAGAGGAAAAGATGCAGAAAATAGATCAGGCTCTGGAGCATTATAAGAACAAAATCAAGGAGATGGAGGAGAACGCAGTACCCACCACTCCTCCAGAAGTAATATTGCAGCGATATCAAGATGCAACAACATCTGCGGAGAATATATCATAGGCTATACAAACTATGATATATTTGTTGGAGAAAAGTTCCCAACTGTGGACCCAATTACAAGAATATGGAAGTTTGCAGGAATTTCAAGGAAAGGAGGATAGGGTCTACGTAGTAATGGAAGAATTGAAATAGAGACAAAAGCCGATGTCACTGCTTGAAAATATTAAGACAACTACATAAATGAAGAGTATACAGTCAGAAGAAAAGGCAGTGCATGCAGAGAACATTGCAAGGTAGGCTCAGTTGGAGCCTCTGCAGGAAAAGGCTGAGAAGTTGGTCATGGAGATCAATGTAGCCAAATAAAACATGGAATGGATAGGCTTGGAGGGGGGAGAAATATTGAAACTGCTAGTCACCACATAGATGGTAGAAGCCATGGAAAAAAAGAGAAACCAAGCTCGGGGTCAATGCGAGCAAGCAACATAGATGTATGAAGCATTGGAATAGGTAACGAAAGATGCAACAGTCAGTGAGTGAATTAGGATGAGTCACGATGTCAGTGTTGGGGGCATGTTAGCGTAGGACAATTTTGGGAGAAATCAAAGGAATTTTTGAAGGAATCAAGGCAACACTGAAAAATGGGGAGCGTTCCAGAAACAAAGGAAAAGCAGTGCCAAGGAAAAGCAGTTACAAAGTGGACAAACTGCTACAGAGCAGTTGGAAAGTGGACAAGTGCCGACTTTGAGAATGATTGGATCGAGGACCAACCAAGATTGAGTCAGTTGGAAAGCAGGCAAACCTAGTCCACTTAGGGTTAGGGTTTTTGTAAGGGATTTGTCCCATTTTTGGTATAAGTAGAATGTATTAGGACTGTAGAAAGGGTTGGTTGGTTGTGTTTTGGTTATACGTTCTCTGTTTTGTGAAGTCTATCACGATCTGGGGAGATCGATTGTAATAGAGGAAGAAATGTACAGTGCACAGCACGGGGTTTTGCAGGAATATTAATAAAGAGATGAAGGAAATCATCTTTGTAGACGTAGCCCCAGGAGGGGGTGAACCATGATACATCTGGGTAATATGTGAATGTTTTCATTATTCATGGTTATATTTTATTTAATGAGTTTTATGATGAACATGTTAAAATGATAAAGGAAATAATACTACGCACTAAAGATAAACTAATGAAATCTATAGAACAACACTAAATGGATGAATGCCATAGTTAGTATTCATATCTGAATCTTATGTTGCAGTAAATGAATATATGTCATTGGGTAAATGGTGTTATAATGGTCAATGAAGTTTGGTTGGAATAGTTGTGTCATTGGTTAGAACTAAGATCCAACTAGGGTTAGCATAATAGATGGGTATTCTAGGACTAATAGTTGAGTATATCTAATGTCTCTGAGAGAGAAGCACATACCATCCCATGGTTGCAGAAACCTAATTCCTACAACCACCCATTGAAGCCATATCATGTGATACTGCGCAGTGCACTCTGTGCACTATGTTGCCTTCTAGTATCTAGAAGGGCCGATGGTCAAAGGGTTTTTGGTAATCCTATATTTAGAACCTGGGTCAGCCCATAAAACCAACAGTGATCTCATCAAACACCATGTATTTTGGTTTTTCTTTTTTCTGTTTCTTTCCCTACAACTGATCTTTGTACATGACGTTCTCATTGAATATGACACCTCTACTCCTAATTATTTTGTGATTTTCATAATCCCATAAGAGATAACCAAAATCATTAACACCAAATCCAATAAAGGTACACTTCTTTGATTTTATTCAAGCTTTTTTCTATTTTCTTTATCAATATGGACAAATGCTTCACAACCAAAATTATTCAAAAAAGAATAGTTTACTGATTATTGAGATTTTTGTGGTTGGGATTTTCAGGATTGATCAGAATAGACACAGTTTTGTCAATAGATCCTCGACAATTTAGATCCAAATCAGGATCCATCTTCAGGACATGAAGCTATCCAAATTGTCAAAGAAGTCACTGATTCAGAAGCGGAAAACCTAGTCGAGGTCTTCTTGTGGTCCACCTTCTTTAGTTACCAAGGAGAATTCTATGAACAAACCAATAGTGTATCAATGGGTCCCCCATTGTCCCCCATTTTTTCCAACCTTTTCATGGAAAATTTTGAAAAGAGAGCTGTGGATTCCTTTCCCATAAAACCATTAAGGTGGAAAATATTTGTCCATGACACTAATGTTCTCTGGCCCCACGGGAAAGAGGAATTACAAAATTTCTTTCAACACCTAAACAACATATCTGAAGAAATGAAATTCACAATGGAACTCAAAGAGAATGATATCATCCCCTTTCTAGATGTTCTTATCAACGGGAAAAGCAATGGGGATCTAGGACATGTGGCTTATAGAAAAAAGACCCACACGGAGAACTATCTCCAAGCAAACTCCCATCACCACCCCAACCAGAAACTAGGTGTCCCTAAAACTTTATCCACAAGAGCCATAAGAATATCTGATGAAGCACACCTAGATAAAGAAACATATCACCTTACCAAGAATTTTAAGAACATAGGTTATAAAAACAAAGACATTAAGAATGCAATAAACAGAGCCCTAGAAAAAACCCATGACAATCCCAACGTCCCAAAATACCAAAACCCTAATAGAGAGGACTACCTTCCTTACATCCAAGGAGTGACCAATAGGATTGCAAGAGTCCTCAGAAAAAAATATATTAAGACCTCCTTCAAACCACTTGAAACCATCAAACATAATATGATATCTATCAAAGACAAACTTGACCCTCACAAAGGAAAAGGAATCTACAAAATAGAGTGTTCATGCGAAAAATGTTACATTGTTGAAACTGGTCGCTCCTTCCATATTAGGATAAAAGAGCATGGAGCTGACATTAAGAATGAACACATCTACACCTCTACCCTAGCATAACACTCCCTTAAAACAAAACACCATGTTCGCCTATAAGACACCAAAATCATTTCCAAAGAAAATCACCTCTTTAAACGACGTATTAGAGAAGCTATTGAAATCCGAAAACATCCTAGTAACCTAAATAGAGATAGTGGGTTAGAATTAAGAGAAAACCGGTTCCCTTTGATTCATAGAAATAATAATAATCATTGATAATTATTTATGCAATCTAATACTAAAAATTAATTTATTAAACCTAGTTTTATTAATAACCCTACCTTATAAAAGGGCTTATGAACATAATTGCTCATCATTAAAACAATATAAATTAAAATTAACCTAGTTTAAAATAGCTTATTAATTGAACCCTAATAGACTCTTTAATTAACATAATACCTAGAACTTATGAACATAGTTGATTAAAATTAAAATTATAAAACAATGAATTATTAAAAATTAGAATAAACATTAAACATAAATAACAAAAATGGAAAACCCTAAAAAACTTAATTAACAAATACCTAATAATTGAACCCTAATAGACTCTTTAATTAACATAATACCTAGAAATTATGAACATAGTTAATTAAAATCATTGAATTAATAAAAAAAATAGAATAAACATTAAACCTAAATAACAAAATGGAAAACCCTAAAAAACTTGATCAAGAATAATTTTAATAAAGAATTTTACTAAAAACCTAGCCGACACCTAGGTTTCCCTTCACCTCTAGTATTTAATACCATCTCTTCTCATCATTTCATCCTAGGCTTCATGTCCTGAAGATGGATCCTGATTTGGATCTGAAACGTCGATGATCTATTGACAGAATAGTTTACCTTTTTACCTGTCCATGCCTCCTCTGGAATTCCACCATCCAAAGAGATTGAAGGACCTTTATTTATTAAGTAAAACCTAGTATCTACAACATCTTCCCATAACTGTAAGGGAAAACTAGCATGCAATCTCATACTCCTTGCACGCTCCATGATTTCCCTGTTCATCCTTTCTGACACACCATTTTCTCATGGTGTTCCTGGAATTGTATTCTCTCTACGAATCCCATGGTATGAAAAATAATCATCAAACTCCTTGCTGCAATATTCACTTCCATTATCTGATCTAATACACTTCAACATTTTTCCTGTCTCATTCTCAACCAAATCTTTCAATTTCTTAAAAGTATCAAAAACATCATATTTTTGTCGAATGCAATAAACCCAAAAAAATTTTAGTTGCATCATCGATAAAAGTAACATAATAACGAGGTCCACCAAGAGATGATACTTGAGTTGGTCCCCAGACATATTTATGCATAAGATCTAACCTTTCACTCTTATTTTGTTTTCTAACTTTAAGAAATCTGACTCTCTTATGTTTCCCATAAACAAAATGCTCATAGAAATTCAAATCATTTTTTTTTAAGATCTTCAACAAATTTATTTTGTGAATTATCTGCAACCCCTTCTCACTCATGTGTCCAAGCCTATGATTCCATAGTGTTGTATCCACTCCTGTAGAAGCTAAAGAGGTAGAAGAATTAGTATTACCAGTACATAAATACAATGTACCGGCCTTCTCTCCTTTTTCTATCACTAATGATCCTTTGGTGACCTTCCATGCCTTATTTGTAAATATAGATATACAACCTTCACTTGCCAACTGCCTGTAGTGACCGGGATTTAATTTAGACTACCAATGAATTAATACGGAACAACAAATTTGAAATTTACTCAAAATTTCACTTAATCTAGCATATTCACTCCCATATTCCAATAAATAAATTAACAATTTACATTTTCATTTGCATAACAAGTTAAATTTACATAACAATTTGCATAACAAGTTAAATACCTCACTCTGATGCTGTCGCTCCCTTCTCTTCAACCTATCTGCAGTAGCTTGCTCCTGAAGACACCCCAAAACCAGCCACCGTACCGACCAGTACGCCTGGCCCTAGGACATCTATGGACGTCCTAGCCCTCCGAGCCCAAAACCCCTCAACCCCGGTGCACTGTAAATCCCACTGTTAACTAACTCTGTCTCAAATCTCCCCCAAAATCTCCTCTCCCGTAGAATGCATGAATGAATAATAAATCCCCCCAAAGTGAATCCTCCTCCTTCCCTTATGCCTCCTTCACCACCCTCGCACCTTCACTCCCCACCAAACACCTTATCCATACATTTATTTCTTTTTAATGGTCTTATCTTTTACTTAATGTTCCTTTTACGTATGGGTTACGTTATCCCTTATGGGATACGTAACCCCATTTGACCTTATTTTATTTTCCCCCATTTTTTTAATACATAATTAATCAATTACTTTAATTAATAGTCAATTAATCACTAACCATTAATTTAATACTTAATCATTTAATGTCTCATTTAATAATTAATCATTCATTAACCCTTAATTAAGGAGTTAATCATACTTCAGCTAACCATAATCAAAATAATTAATTAATAACATATAATTAATTAAGGTTATATAATACTTAATTATAATTTAGCTAATTTTTAGGATTATTTATGAAGTTATTCATATTAATAAATAAAGGGTCATTACACTGCCCTATTAAAATTAGATTTTTCCCTAGATATGGAACATTTCTTACATCTTTCAAGAACCATTGGTTTCCATTTCTTTGCTTTATTTTTATCTTTCCCATGCCAACAATTTTGCATGGTGCATCATCACCCAAGTGAACCTGTCCAAAATCACCTTGAACATAATATAGAAAATGTTTCCTATGGGTGTTATAGAAATATTCCCCTGTGGAAAGGTGGATTTTCCCTTGGATTATAGACCTCTAATACCAAGACAGAAAAAAAAAAGTGGACACTAACATCCCTTTGAATCTAGTTTAACCAATCAGAAAGAGAGAGAGGGAGAAAGGGCGTGATGCACCTTGTTTCGAAGTTTTTCCTTGTTGCTTCCAATCTGAGTTTGATCTCCAAACTCCTTAGCATAACTTGATACTTGCAATGAAATTTACATCAAAGAGAAACAAAGAACTCCTACTCTACAAGATTAGATCAAATACATTCATCTACAAAGATCAAAAGAACAATAGACAATCCCATGCAAGAATACACAAGCTTGAAGGAAATAGCCCAAGTATATTAAAATGAGAATCCAAAGAGAATACTTACAAAAATGGATGATGACACATTACTCCAAGCTCCCCTCATCTAGCCCTTGCATGATGCTACCAAGATCATAAGTTTGATATCTAAAATCTTCCCTCTTTTCACCATGGAAAACCCTCATTATATAGGATTTTGGGGCATAAACACCATGGATAAGATCACTCACTAGATCCACTAAAATGGGATCTCTAAGATTTTTAGGGAGAAAATATCTCTCAAGGATTTTAGGGAGAAAATATCTCTCAAGGATTTTAAGGAGGAAATATCTCTCAAGATCCTCCAAATTAGGATTTTGGTTTGAGAAAATATCTCAACCTCTACTTGAGATTAGGAAATTAAATGCGAGGTGGATTCTCACACTAAATTAATTTTTTTTTTATGAATATTAATAAATAATTCATGTGCACATAGTATTTTTTACCTTCATATGATATATTTTTCCTCCTCATTCACTAGGGATTGTGACAAATGTTCTTTCATGGTGTCAAGGTGTATGCAACAATTAGCAAGGTACATATGAAACTTTTATGACACTTGTGACACTTAGGGTGAGGTACATAATTGTGGAAATTTGATGTGTAACAATAACCACTATTTTTCCTACAAAATAAAGAGATCCATCCCATTTTGATCTAAAAATGAAGAAGACTTGTATTCTTGAAATTATTTGCAAGATTTAATTCATGTGTTAAAATGAAAATGGATCAATTTTGCAACACAAATTTTATAGAAATTACTCATTCAAGATGCATATAAACAACAACAATAATCAGTGAATAGAAAACACATAACACAACAAATGATAAAGGAGTTCACCCCTCTCTTGGGCTACATCTCCTGGTCCAGCTTCCAATGGATCTTTTGTATTATTTGATCAAAGTGATAAAATATGTCCTTTAAAATGCTCAAAATGACAAATAGATGGCTCCAATGGCTTCAGAATGTCCAAAAACCCCTAGCTGGGATTTTTCGGCACCTCGTTTGGCCAAAAATTGAAGAAGATAGGCTTCCTGAAAGTTCCCCTTCAAACTTGTTGTTTCTGGATCACCAAAATGCACCCTTTGTTGAAAAGTCAACAAGAAACATGTGTCTAATTTACTTTTCCCTTAATTAAATTAGACAATAAATATTGATCTATTATATCATTCATAACTGAGTGATTTGGAATTGTAACAGAATTATAAGTGTAGTTAAGTGAGTTAATATCAGTTGTACTAGTTGTAACTAAACATGCACTAGTGAGAGTTCAGTTAATCAGTTAACTCACATGCAACTAAAGATTCGCCATGGTTAACTACATGCATGTTAGTTCCAATGGACACCATTTGAGATAATAGGTGAAAGGGACAGTTTGGCTATCAGTTGTGATTTGTTCACACATGCAGTGGATATGCTTATGAGCATGTGCAAATGAGGCAATTGTAATTCATTCGATTCATTGTGAGAATTCAGATTGCAAAGATTGCGTAGAGGAGGCAAGTTGTAGGAGGCAGAGAATTGGTACATGTATTTGTTGATTTTTGTATGACAGTGTGAGACGATTATATTGTACTGAGAGCTCTTGGATTAGAGTTTTGTATGAGATTGTTTCATGATTCATGATATACATAATATATGATAGTGGGATTTTTAGCTTTACGCATTCTCGGTAAAACTTATTGTGTTATGTGTTATTGATATTTCACTTTGTGATTATGGTTGTGATCGTGGTTTAATTCCTTCCGCAAGAGTAATAGTAGAATCAATTATGTATTTAACAATAGAGGAACTTGTTAGATCAGGAGAATCGTAGGAATACCCATTTGGGTATCGTAATTTCTACATGGTATCAGAGCCACGGAGGCCACGAAGTCACGGAAGTGAGGTGCGAACATAATTTCATTCTCGCAGGTCCCACCTCTAGACGGGTGCGAATTGTAGTATTGAAAACTTTCGATGTTTTCAAGAACAGTAATTCTCACACCCTAGACAAAGGCAGGGTGCGAACTTCATTGGCATTCTCGCAGGAAAATACACTAGCAGGATGCGAACTTCCCTCACCCTACAGTGGAGTACAGTGTGAACATCACAGGCAAGTTCGCAGGCAAATGTACTAGCAGGGTGTGAACCCCCCTCACCCTACAATGGAGCAGGGTACGAACTTCCCAGGCAAGTTCGCAGGCTACACACAGGCAGGGTGTGAACTTCCCTCAGGATACTCTCAGGTGGGGTGCAAACCTCCCAGGGAAGAGGGATTGCAGGGGTTGAGTTTTGGTGGTTGGATAACATTCGAATTTGCAATATTTTCTTGGTTCGAAACTTGATTCAAGCTCGAAATGTCTTTCAATGGCTTGAGGTTGGAGTATGCACTTAAGGGAAGCTCTAACTACATTGCTTGGAAGGATAGGATGGAGGCAGTGCTCGAAGACAATGGCTTGAAGGGTTACATTGACGCAGATGTTCCTAAGCCGGCTGCGATAGACACTGCAAATCTTGATGCATGGAAAAAGAAAGTAGCAAAGGTGAGGGGGATTCTGTTGGAGGGAGTACAAGACCACATTGTCTCAAGTCTCCATGGGAAAACCACACCATATGCAATGTGGAAGGTTTTGACAGATCTGTTCCAAAATAGCAGTGACCATAAGAAATTGGCGCTCAAAGATAAACTCAGGAAGATTAAGATGGAGAAAGGCGATACTATTTCAAAATATCTCACGAAGTTTGGTCCAACGTCAGGATGAGCTTGGAAGTGTGGGAATAACAGTCGCTGCTGATGATTTGGTGAGCTTGGCGCTCCTAGGGCTTTGTAAGAGTTGGCACAGTTATCAAGACTCTGTCAATGGAAGGGAAAAGTTGCCAGATTAGGAACGACTATGGTTGGATCTAGTGCAAGAGGAGTTCAGGCGGAATACCAGAGATGGATCTTCATCAAAGCGTGATGATGAAGAGGATTGTGCTTTGACTACCAAGGCAGGGAAAGGGAAAGGGAAGAAATTCCAATCAAATTCCGAGTCTAAAGTCAAGAAGTTGGATTTGTCCAAAGTGAAGTGTTTTCACTGTCACGAACATGGGAATCTCACTACTAACTATCCGCAGAAGAAGAAGAACAAGACAGTTGCTGGAGCTGCAACTGGTGAGGTTCTTGTCTCACAATTTGAGCTTGACTTCGCTTTGATCGCATGCATGGCTTCAAGTGCATTAGGATCAATGTGGTATTTGGATAGTGGCGCTTCCTTCCACATGACGGGAGATAAAGAGTCTTTCATTGACTTGGAGGAGAAATATCTCATAATGCATATAGAGATGGGCGATGATGGAAAATACAGTGCAACTGGTATTGGTACCATTACCTTTCATAGGGAGTCAGGTAAACCATTTCAATTGAAAAATGTTATGCATGTTCCAGGTCTGAAGAAAAACTTGGTCTCAATCGCAATGTTGGAGGACAGAGGCTATGATGTTGTTTTTAGCAGTGGTATAGCCTACCTGCAACATAAAGCAATAGGTCAAGTCAAGAAGATAGGGATTCGAGTTAAGAATCTCTACATGTTGCAGGTAGATGGCTGCGGTGCCATGATAGGCAAGGTAGAAACAGTGGTGAGCCGGGATGAGGGAAAATTATGGCACAGGAAATTAGGCCATATTCATCATGGAGCCTTGAAGATCATGCAGCAAATATCTACTGGACTTCCAAGGGGAACACTTTCTCAGTCAGATCAATGCAAGGGGTGCACCCTGGGGAAGTATGTAAAGTCCACCTTTCATGAAAAGGAGAACCGTGCTTCGGTAATCCTGGAGAGAGTTCACACGGACGTGTGTGAACCATTCTCAGTTGCTTCAACAACAAAACACAGAGAAGGAATTTGAAGAGAACTCATAGCGCCTCATAACCCACAACAAAATGGGGTCGCGGAGAGAAAGAACAGAATGATCGTGGGTGTAGCACGAGCAATGTTGCATGATCAGGGCCTACCATTGCATTTGTGGGCAGAAGCATGCAATACTATAGTTTATGTGAAGAATCGTTGTCCTCATAGAGTACTTGGCATGAGTACACCTGAAGAAGCTTTTACTGGTAAGAAACCTGATGTTTCTCACTTTAAAATTTTTGGTTCATCTGTTTATGTGCATGTAAAAAAGGATGCCAAAAAGAAGCTGGAACCGACTGCTGAAGTTGGGATATTTGTGGGGTACACAGAAACACCCCATAATTATCGTGTGTATTTTCCAAACAATAAGATGACTGTTATGCGATGGGATATAAAATTCAATGAGGGGAAAGCCATGCGGTTGTCGCTTGAGAGGGAGCTAGACTTGCATGCAGAAGAGGAACTATTGGTTCCCAAGGATGAGTCTCAAGATGTGGATCAGCCACATGCGAAGTTTCATGGAGTGGAGGAAACCACTCAAGCAGAGCCATCCATCATAAATGGAAGAAAGTGCACCACGGAAGCTGATAGATTGAGACTAGATGCTGCACAGAATATAGGAGCCCCTATTTCACAGCGCAGACAGAGACAGTCTCCTGATCGATTTGCTGGATACATGGCTCTTATGAGCAAATGTATTGTGACTGAACCATCTTCCTTTCAGGAAGCGGTGTAGGAACCCACTTGGGTTGATGCTGTTAACGATATTTCTTGTAAGGGGGGTTAGAATGCAAAGGAATGGGTTAAAAACCCACTTGTCTTAAGTTCGGATGTAAATATGCCCGTGGTAAGTAGTGAATGGATCTGGACGGCATGCATCTGCGTGCCCAAATCAATGGCATATATGAGATTCCGGACCCCCCTGCCTTTCTACCTTTAAGCGGAGGGGGGGGGGTCCGGAATCAGGAGCGCATCTCTTCGACGACCTCGATCGCAGCGCCCGGATCAATGGTGATAAAGGCAATTCCAGACCCCCCCTACCTTTCTACCTTTAAGCGGAGGGGGGGGGTCTGGAATTGGGTGTGCAACTTTCCGATGGCCAAGATCAGCATGCCTGGATCAACGGTGCTTGGACAATCCCTTCCTTCTCAGTTGTTTTGTGTTTAGCCAGCATGAGCCCTTCCCTCGTCATGTCATCTTTCAGAACCACCTTTCCCCTGTTGCCATGTGTCATTTGTCCTCCTCCACTCTTTAATCCAGGAGGTCCTTTCCCCATCTCATCATCCACTCACCACCTGCCACATGTCTCTTTCCCTCCATGTTAGCCTCCCATTAAAATGTGTCCATCACATCCACTCTCCTGCCTCCTCCGCTTATCGCCTTTTGCCATGTGTCTCCCCTGCAACCTCTCTTGCTCCCTCATCACTTCTTCTCCACTCCCCGCTGTTCCGACCCCATCACTCCGTTCTCGTGCCCCATCTTCCGCGCTAGTCTCCACGCCTATTCTTTAAGCCAGTCAGTTATTCCAGGTGGCAGCACGGGAGGCCCTCCATGTCCCAAAGGTGCCAAGTTGTCCGGGCCATCCTCAATCCCGATGAAGCAGTTATTGAAGCGGTTGGTGGTGGTTAGACATCGCCTCCGCCATAATGGGAAAGCTCGGAAATGAATTAAAGGCACGTCGATTCACCGTTGGAACTGTCAGGAGATGGATTGCGTTTGACATAAGTTGCACGATCTTTCAGATGTTGAATGTCAGAAGCCATACAGACGCAAATATTTCAATGCAATGTCTCGGTTCCGCTGCTGTTGTTGTTATGAGTATATGAAGGCGTTTTCACCATTTTGTATTTATCAATGGTAGAGCTAAGCTCCCGACTGTAAAGTTTTAGTAAACACTCTAGTTCTCTGGGTTGTGTATCTGTGTTTGAGATTTCTTGTTTTATGACAAACAGTTCTCCTTTTTACATCTATGTTTTCATCTCGTATCAGAGAGTTCATGATTGAATGATTCGCGTGGATTGTTGCAGTTATGTTATGATAAAGGATTTTTTGTGACATTATTGTATTCTCTGGTCTTCTGTGTTTGAATGTAAGAGGATCTTGCATTTGAATTATTTCTTCTCCAGTCTGTTACAAACCTGATGTTTATGATAGACCTTCGCACTTTTCTCATGCAAGTCTTCCCCCTACTCACCCTTACTACGACTCACTGTTTGAAGTTTATCTAAGACCTCACTCGCCCGTGCACA
This sequence comes from Picea engelmannii, assembly GCA_009831015.1. Taxonomy (NCBI): domain Eukaryota; kingdom Viridiplantae; phylum Streptophyta; class Pinopsida; order Pinales; family Pinaceae; genus Picea; species Picea engelmannii. Next base: position 157,044 of record ML799822.1, on the reverse strand, counting down.
CCTGGCCTAGTTCCTGAGTTGAGACGATATTGTTCCGAGTTTGCTTCCATTTGATCACCCCTCTTTAAACAAATCGTGACATTAAACTGATGGGTGTCATGCTCTGCTCCTGCAGAAAATCCAGGAGTGACTTTTGACGCTAACATTTCTAGAACCGTTGCCAGGGACGAAGTTGAATATTTTCCCCAGATTTGAATGACAAAGATCAACTGATTCTGAAGGTGCATCAGATATTAGAACTTGAAGATTGCTACTGTGCACCTGGCGACTCCATTGTGACAACTCTGCTGAGGAGAACCTGCTCTATCAATTGTGGCTTCGAGAGGTAGACACACGAGGTCTAATCCACACTTGCCTTTAGCTACACCAGAAGCTGACACAGAAGCAGTGCGCAGAAAGGGAAAGAGCTCTGCAAAAGAAGCTTCCATCGCCGAAATAGGTAATACGCCATCCCCTTCTGTGAGAACTCCATTTTCTTGTGCTCAGCTTCCTAGTTGTCCTTCCTCTGAGGTTTCCTGTTTTCTGAACTTCGAGAGTGTTCCTGCTGAGTTTTCTCCTCTTGGTCTGGTATCAGAAAGAGAGATCCTTGTCACTCCCCCCTCCCTGGAAGTTGTGCCTCAACACAGACCTCAACCCTCTGAAGGTTTCACCACCCCTCCTTTTATTGCTACTACTGTACAGAGAGAAGTGTCTGCACACTCAAGTCCCTTGGCTCTCTCTCTATTTTCTCCATTGTCTCCTCCAAGAACCTCTTTTCCGACATCTCCAGTCCACACTCCTTCTCCTCCGAGTTCTCCTCTACCTAATACCCCTATGGTTGGTGCTAATCCCCCTCTGAATAGAATGGATTCCATAGTCACTGCTAGATATGCTCCTTTAATCCTACCGCATCCTATGAATCCCCTCCCTGCTGGAGATTATTTGAAATATATGCCCAAGTTCACTGGAGAAGGGGATATAACTGCTGAAGAGCACCTAGCTGCTTTTTACAGTTATGCAGACAACTTGAATATTGAGAACAAAGATGTCTGGATGAGAGTCTTTGTCCAAAGCCTGGATGGAGAGGTAAGGAAATGGTTCAGAGGATTGGCCCCTGGATCTATCGCTGGCATTGAAGCCTTGGATAACGTTTTCATGAGGCAGTGGGGAGATAGAAAAGATTTCATGTATTACATGACAGATTTGGGTCTCTGAGGAAAATGGAAGGAGAGTATGTCTCTGACTTCTTCAAAATATTTAATAAGATGTACAATAAGATCCTTGTAGAGATAAATCCCTCAGAAGCCTCTACCCAAATTTCATATGCTGGTGCATTTGATCCTGATTTCTGCCTGCTATTAAGAGAAAGAAGAGCTACCTCCTTAGCTCAAATGCAAGACGCTGCCGTAGAAGTGGAATCCAACATACTGGCAACTGACAGACTGAGGAACAAAGCTGACGTAGACAGAAGAAAGGGAAGATCTGAAACCTCAACTTCTGGCCCATCGTTGCCCCACCCTCAAGTGAATGAGTTGACCGAGATGATGAAGTTTCTAACCGAAGAAGTGGAGAGATTGAAGGTGGAAAGGAAACAAATGTATAAGGGCCCTCAGAACACCGAAAATAAAGGAGGTTTTAGGAGGCCAAATAATAATGTGTCTCCCCCAACTATACACAGGGAAAGGGGAAGAGATAGAGAAGACCAGAGAATTTAGCCCCCTTTTCAGAACAATCTGGTGGCCGATGAGAAGGAAAGAGAAACAGATGAGCTTGACCCTAAAATCCATTGCTTAGAAGACACTCCTCCTTTTCCTCATCTCACTCGAACAGCCTATGAAGAGTCTCTCATGGATAGTCAGCTAAATGAATTGAGCAAGGGAGACAAAGCTAGCAGCGGTCGAGGCAGGTACAATCTGAGGTCTGACAAAAGGGAAACAACACCTGATGTTCCTGAGCCATCCACTAGAACAGACAAACCTGCTAATGAAGTAGCAGATGCTCACAAAGGTAAGAAGGCTCAACCTCTCTCTCCCATTGTCCATAATCATGTTCCTGAAGTTAGAGAAATCCCAAACCCTTTATCTTCTTTCAATTTCGAACATGAGATCCAAAAGATCAGAATTCCTGTGCCACTCACTGAGTTAATTAAGCATGGGGAATTCAAAAACTTCTTCTCTGAGCTGTTGAAATCTGAAGCCTCATACCCACTCACAGACTCCATAAACCTCCAAGATGAAAGGCCTATAGTTGTCCTAGGTCCCATGGTAGAATATAGAGATGATTCATCCCCTCCCTTATACACATCCCTGAACATACATGATAAAGTGTTGCATAATTTCCTTATGGATTCAGGGGCCTCCCACAACCTCATGCCCAAAACTATCATGGAAGAGTTAGGACTAGAAGTCACCCAAGCCTATCATGACCTCTATTCTTTTGACTCCAGGAGGGTTCAATGTTTGGGAGTGATCAAGGACCTAGTAGTTTCTTTGTTTCAACTGCCCATGAAGAGTATGGTCATGGATATTGTGGTAGTTGATGTTCCCCCTAAGTTTGGCATGATGTTGTCAATATCTTGGATAAAAAGACTGGGGGGAACCTTGCAAATGGACCTCACATATGCCACTATCCCAGTGTTTGGAGGGGAGCATAGAAGTTTATACAGAGAAGCCCAGCTGGCCTACATAATCAGTGATGAATCCAACCTTACCAATCATCCCATCTATGCCTTGGACACTGATTTAGGCTCCAATTTATTACAGCTCACCCACGCCCCTGAGGCCCCTTTATAGATCATAAAGCAGCCCATTCTTAATCAAGAGACACCCCCTCCAACCACCTCTATTTGGAAAATTTTCTTTGATGGAGCTTCCTCCAGTATAGGTGCAGGTGCCAGAGTGGTATTCATATCACCTTGTCGAGAGATCATATCTCTGTCATACAATCTGGAATTCGAAATCACCAACAATGTGGTAGAGTATGAAGCTATGGTTCTGGGATTAAGAGTTGCCAAGGAAATGGGAATCAAGGAGATGGTTGTGTTCGAAGATGTAGAGTTCATCATCCAGCAGGTAAAAAACGTTTATCAGGCTAAGAATCCTCGGCTCAGGAATTACAGAAATGTGGTATGGGACCTAGTTGATAATTTCTTCCTGGCCTTTAATATTTCTTACATCCTGAGGGAGGAAAATTCTTCAGCCGACTTTTTAGCTGTCACAGCTAGCTTGCTCGAAGTTCCTTCACCGCCTGGGGTCAGATCCGATGTTGAGATAAAATATAGGCCCTCTGTACCAGACAACTTCAAACACTGGAAGGTGTTTGAAGATGATCAGGAAATCGAGAAATTCCTCCAATCCATAGATGACTTTTCTGCATTGCACATAGATGAAGATCCCGACATGGAAGGTGACCATCACCCTGGGGGGTTTTTAAATAGAATTGTTGATCGCCAAATTATTCAACTACCGAGCAATTACATTCTGAGGGGACTTGTCCCATTAGAAATATTGTTCGATGTAAATGATGTAGCAGTGAAGGGGAAAGTTTCAGGTGATGATGATGACACTGCCGAGTGCAACATAGGCACACCTGAGGAGCCTAAGTTTGTCAAGCTATCAAGAAGTTTGACCAAGGAGCACAGGGTCGAATATACTAAGTTGCTGAAAGAGTTTGCTGATGTGTTCGCATGGACCTACGAAGACCTCAAGACGTATGACACATCAGTCATTGAGCACAAGATCCCATTGAAAGAGGAGGCTAAGCCATTTAAGCAGAAGCTGAGACAGATAAATCCCATGTTGCTACTTGTCATGGAGAGATAGGTAAAGAAACTGCTGGATGCCCAAATCATTGTCCCCTTGAGATATTCTGAGTGGGTGGCCAATTTGGTTCCGGTGAGAAATAAAAGTGGGGAAATCAGACTCTGCGTTGATTTCAGGAACCTGAATAGAAGCTCCAGGAAGGACAATTACCCCCTGCTCAACATGGAACACATACTGCAGAGGGTAATCGGTGCATCTAGAATATCCATGATTGATGGTTTCTCTGGATACAATCAGATATCAGTCATGCCTGAGGACAGAGAAAAAACAGCCTTCACCACTCCTTGGGGCACATTCATGTATGCCAAAATGCCTTTTGGGCTAATGAACACAGGAGCAACATTTCAGCAAGCCATGGACATAGCCTTCATCGGGGAAAAGGACCAGTTTGTGGTGATATATCTAGATGACATCACAATCTTCTCTAAGATAGACAAAGAGCATTGCTGGCACTTGAAAAGAGTTTTCATGAAGTGTTGAAGGTATGGCCTATCTTTAAACCCCAAAAAATCATTGTTTGCTATGAAGGAGGGGAAGCTGTTAGGTCATATAGTGTCAGCAGAAGGAGTAAGGATTGACCCTAGCAGGGTAGAGGCACTCCAGACCCTGTCACTTCCCAGGTCTAAGAATGAAGTTCATGCATTTTTGGGGAAGGTTAACTTTCTGAGGAGATTCGTCTCAAACTTTGCCGAGCTGGTGAAACACATCACAACCATGCTCAAGAAAGGCAATGAAGTGAAATGGACTGCTGAACCCAGGGAATATTTTTCCCAAATAAAGAAAGCATTGACTGAGGCACCTGTGCTAATCAGTCCCGATTATTCTAAAGATTTCCTGATTTTCTCGTTTACTTCTGATGACTCGGTAGCAGCAGTCTTGTTGCAGAAAAATGATCAAGGATGAGAGCAACCTATTTCTTTCTACAACAAGGCGCTGAGAGATGTTGAACTCAGATATGAGATCATGGAGAAGCAGGCCTATGCATTGGTGAAAGCTCTTAAAGTTTTCAGGATCTATGTCTTGCACTCAAAAATCACTGCCTATGTCCCTTCAACCTCTGTGAAGGACATTCTTATACAGCCTGACATAGACGGGAGAAGAGGTAAATGGATCGCCAAGATCCTGGAATTTGACCTGGAGATTAAGCCCACCAAGCTGATAAAGGGGCAAGGTCTAGCCAAGCTGCTTGTTGAATCTAATTGCAAGGCTTTGGGGATTAACTTCATCAATGAGCAAGCTGAGTCATCAGGCATAAATTCTTAGACCATCATACCACTAGCAGCATGTCCCTGGTACAGGGATATCTTGTACTTTCTGCAAGAATTAAAGCCCCCTGATGGATTGGGAAAGAGTAGGGCCAGAGCTTTGAAGCTCAAAGTGGTTAGATATTGTCTCATTGACCAAACCTTGTATTGGAGAGACCCTATGGGGATACTATTAATATTTCTGGACCCGCTGCAAGCTGAGAAGGTGATGTTCAATTTCCATAGCAGTCTCTACAGAGGTCATCATTTTTGGAAGACCACAGCCCACAAAATCCTCCGACTGGGTATTACTGACCTACTTTGTTTACTGATGTCTGCAGGGAAGTCAGGGCTTGCATCAAATGCCAGAAGTTCTCAGGTAAGAAGCAACTCAAATCTTTGCCATTAATGCCTGTAGTAGTTTCAGCACCCTTTCAGTAGTGGGGATTGGATTTCATTGGAGAGATTCATCCTCCCTCAAGTGGCTAGCACAAATGGATCCTCACTGCAACCGATTATTTCACCAAGTGGATAGAGGTTGTCCCCACCAGGAGAACTTCTCACAAAATAATCATCAGCCTCTTGGAAGACATCATAGCCAGATTTGGCTGCCCAAGTATGATTGTCACTGACAATGCTACCCCCTTCAGGTCTGAGCCTCTGGTCAAGTTCTGTGAACAATTTGGGATTTCACTGGTTCACTGTACTCCATACTATCCTCAAGGAAACAGACTGACATAGTCCTCCTATAAAAGCCTAATCAAGCTTATCAAAAAGCTACTAGAGGACAATAAGAGGGCCTGGGACTCAAAGCTCAAATTTTCTCTTTGGGCCGATCGGGTAACAACGAAGAAATCCCTAGGTATCTCACCTTTCCAACTGGTTTACGGAATAGAGGTCGTTTTCCCCACTCAACTCGCCTTACCTGTGGCAAATTTCCTTCAATATTTTGAAGGAGAACCTAACCATGTGGTTAGAAGGATTCATCAGATGGTGGAAGTGCAGCAGATCAGAGAACAGGTCTTGGACAATGCTTTTAGTCATCACCAGAAGATCAAGCAGGCTTTTGACAGAAAAAGCAGAAAGAAAGAATTCGAGCAGGGTGACCTGGTACTCAAATGGGATGCACCCAGGCAGGACAGGGGCAAGCACAGTAAATTTGATGCCCTCTGGTTGGGACCTTTCAGGATCCTTGAAGTATTTCCAAACAACACTTACAGGTTGCAGGATCTGGAAGGAAAAGAAGTTTTTAGTGGCCCAGTAAATGGGCATTTCTTGAAAAAATGCTTTTTGTGAGCCGAAGTCGGCTCTTTTATCTTGTAAATATTGTTTTTTTGTTTTTGTTTTCAGTTTAATAAATGACTCCATATCCCAAGAGCAAGGCACTGAATCTGCAAAAATGTTCTTAGAGAATCACAGGGACGACTCTATCCCCCATGGAGCCAAATGTTAATGATATTTCTTGTAAGGGGGCTTAGAATGCAAAGGATTGGGTTAAAAACCCACTTGTCTTAAGTTCAGATGTAAATATTCCCATGGTAAGCAGTGAACGGATTTGGATGGAATGCATCCACACGCCCAAATCAACGGCATATATGAGATTCCGGACCCCCTCCCCCCCCCCACCTTTCTACCTTTAAGCGGAGGGGGCGGGGTTCGGAATCGGGAGTGCATCTCTTCGATGACCTCGATTGTAGCACCCAGATCAATGGTGATAAAGGAAATTCTAGACCCCCCCTACCTTTCTACCTTTAAGTGGAGGGGTGGGGTCCAGTATTGGGCATGCAGCTTTTCGACGGCCAAGATCAGCGCGCCCGGATCAACGGCGCTTGGACAATCCCGTCCTTCTCAGCTGTTCCGTGTTTAGCCAGCGTGAGCCCTTCCCTCGTCATGTCATCTTCCAGAACCACCTTTTCCCTGTTGCCATGTGTCATTTTTCCTCCTCCACTCTTTAATCCAGGAGGCCCTTTCCCCATCTCATCGTCCACTCACCACCTGCCACGTGTCTCTTTCCCTCCACGTCAGCCTCCCACTAAAATGTGTCCATCACATCTACTCTCCTGCCTCCTCCGCTTATCGCCTTTTGCCATGTGTCTCCCCTGCAACCTCTCTCACTCCCTCATCGCTTCTTCTCCACTCCCCGCTGTTTCGGCCCCATCACTCCGTTCCCATGCCCCATCTTCCGCGCTAGTCTCCACGCCTATTCTTTAAGCCAGTCATTTATTCCAGGTGGCAGCGCGGGAGGCCCTCCACGTCCCAAAGGTGCCAAGTTGGTCGGGCCATCCTCAATCCCGATGAAGCAATTATTGAAGCGGTTGGTGGTGGTTAGACATCGCCTCCGCCATAATGGGAAAGCCCGGAAATGAATTAAAGGCACGTCGATTCGCCATTGGAACTGTCAGGAGATGGATTGTGTCTAACATAAGTTGCACGATCTTTCAGATGTTGACTGTCATAAGCCATGCAGACGCAAATCTTTCAATGTAATGTCTCGGTTCCGCTGATGTTGTTGTTCTGAGTATATGAAGGCGTTTTTGCCATTTTGTATCTATTGATGGTAGAGCTAAGCTCCCGACTGTAAAGTTTCAGTAAACACTCTAGTTCTCTGGGTTGTGTATCTGTGTTTGAGATTTCTTGTTTTATGACAAACAGTTCTCCTTTTTACATCTATGTTTTCATCTCGTATCAGAGAGTTCATGATCGAATGATTTGCGTGGATTGTTGCAGTTATGTTATGATAAAGGATTTGTTGTGACATTATTGTATTCTCTGGTCTTCTGTGTTTGAATGTAAGAGGATCTTGCGTTCGAATGCTTTCTTCTCCAGTCTGTTACAAACCTGATGTTTATGATAGACCTTTGCACTTTTCTCATGCAATTCTTCCCCCTACTCACCCTTACTACGACTCACTGTTTGAAGTTTATCTAAGACCTCACTCGCCCGTGCACGCCTGGCCTAGTTTCTGAGTTGAGACGATATTGTTCCAAGTTTTCTTCCATTTGATCACCCCTCTTTAAACAAATCATGACATTAAACTGATGGGTGTTAGGCTCTGCTCTTGTAGGCAATCTAGGAGTGACTTCTGACGCTAACAGATGCTATGGTTGAGGAGTATGACTCCATTGTCAAAAACAGTGCATGGGATATTGTCCCAAGACTGATTGATAAATCAATGGTAGGTTCGAGATGGATCTACAAGGTAAATCATGTTGCTGATGGGAGTGTGGAGAAATACAAAGCCAATTTTGTGGCTTGGGGCTTCTCACAGATCGAGGGGATAGATTATGGTGAGACCTTTGCACCTGTTGCAAGGTACTCTTCCATAAGATCCATCCTTGCACTCTTAGCGCATATGGGCTGGCGCATTCATTAGATGGATGTAAAAACTACATTCCTCAATGGGATCATTGAGGAAGAAGTTTACGTTGAACAGCCAGAAGGTTTTGAGACCTTTGACAGAGAGTCTCATGTGTGCAAACTCAAGAGAGCATTGTATGGGCTGAAGCAAGCACCCCGTGCTTGGTACACTCAGATAGATAGCTATTTCACCAAATTGGGCTTCACCAAAAGTGAAGCAGATGCAAACCTATACCAAATTGTGGTGGAGGGTAAGCTATTAATCATTTTTCTTTATGTTGATGATTTAATACTTACTGGTGATGAGCAGTTGATAAACTCGTGCAAGGAGGACCTTGCAAAGGAGTTTGAGATGAAGGATTTGGGCCTTCTTCATTATTTCCTTGGTTTGGAAATATGGTAGCGAGATGGTGAAATTTTTGTGTCTCAAGGCAAGTATACTAGGGAGATACTGGGTAAGTTTCACATGGAGGGCTGCAAACCCATGGATACTCCTCTTCCAGGAAACTGGAAGAAAGAGGATGCTACTTCTGGAGAGGTAGTGGATTCTACTGTCTATCGACAGTTAGTAGGTTTGCTAATGTATTTAGTGAACATGAGACCAGACATTTTCTATGCAGTTAACCAGCTAAGTCAAGTGATGGTAAAGCCTACCAAACTCTTTTGGAAGGCGGGGAAGCATGTCCTGAGATATTTGAAGGGCACATCAGAGTATGGATTATGGTACAGACAGACAGATGAGGTGAAGTTGCATGGATTCACAGATGCAAATTGGGCAGGCAGCCCAACAGATAGAAAGAACACATCAGAAGGGATCTTTAGTATCGGATCTATAGTTGTTTCTTGATACAGCAGGAAACAAATATCTGTGGCACTTAGTTCAGCGAAAGCGGAATACATGGCAGTGAGCCAAGCTACATGTGAGGCTATCTGGATGAGAAAGATCTTGGTTGGTTTGTTTGGTTCTCATTTATGTCCGACAGTGATTTATTGTGATAATCAGAGTTGCATTAAACTCTCGATTAATCCTGTGTTTCATGACAGATCTAAGCATATAGATATTCGGTATCATCATCTCAAATATTGTGTGCAACAGAAGATCATGTTGCTTCAATACATTCCTATGGAAGATCAGGATGTGGACATTCTAATGAAGGCACTCACCAGGAGAAAATTCGAATATCACAGAGACAGGATTGGGGTAAAGGACAATCCCTTTCTTGTTGAGAGGGAGTGTTGAAAATTCAACAAGAAACATGTGTCTAATTTACTTTTCCCTTAATTAAATTAAACAATAAATATTAATCTATTATCTCATTCATAACTGAGTGATTTGGAATTGTAACAGAATTATAAGTGTAGTTAAGTGAGTTAAATCAATTGTAATAGTTGTAACTAAACATGCACTAGTGAGAGTTCAGTTAATCAGTTATCTCGCATGTAACTGAAGATTCGCCACGGTTAACTACATGCATGTTAGTTCCAATGGACACCAGTTGAGATAAAAGGTGAAAGGGATAGTTTGGCTATCAGTTGTGATTTTTTCACACATGCAGTGGATATGCTTATGAGCATGTGCAAACGAGGCAATTGTAATTCATTCGATGCATTGTGAGAATTCGGATTGCAGAGATTGCGTAGAGGAGGCAAGTTGTCTGGAGGCAGAGAATTGGCACATGTATTTGTTGATTTTTGTATGACAGTGTAAGATGATTGTATTGAATTGAGAGCTCTTGGATTAGAGTTTTGTATGAGATTGTTTCATGATTCATGATATACATAATATATGATAGTGGGGATTTTAGCTTTACACTTTCCCGGTAAAACTTATTGTGTTATGTGTTACTGATATTTCACTTTGTGCTTATGGTTGTGATTGTGGTTTAATTGCTTCCGTAAGAGTAATAGTAGAAGCGATTATGTATTTAACAATAGTGGAACTTGTTAGATCAGGAGAATCATAGGAATACCCATTTGGGTATCATAATTTCTACACCCTTGCCTCCTCAACCTAGCCCTCACGCACATAAATGTGGAAAAACCCAGCACCGGGTGCAACCGCACAACTGGTACAAATTGTAGGATGGTTATGCACTGGCCCTTAACCGCCAAGGCCGAGGGCACATGCACCACCATATGACCTTGTGTGCATATACAAGGGGTCAAGTCTAAAACAAATGACAATCGGTCGGGCGTGCGCCGATGGTTCTATGCACCAACACATGTGACCAGGGCTCATACGAAAAGTGCTATGGTTAAACACACCACGCTGGTGGTTATATTACAATGTATACAACCGGGGGTCGGGGCTAAGCCCTGGCCCGGACCGCGCCCCATACAACAACCATTGAAATTTAAATATAATGTTTTACATATATATAATAAGAACTACATGTGGGTGCACCAGTTGGGTGACCCTTCCCAAGGCTTTACCCCTGCCCAGAGGTCGCGGGGTCAAATCCGGCCAACAACATAAATTTTAAACCAATATCCAGGTGACACGTGGTGACCAATGATTGGGCCACGTGTCGCCATCCCATTTGCTGCAAACAAGCCACGTCATACACCATCTATCCACACGAATACCTACCATGTGTCATATGGCCCTGCCATGTGTTTTACAATCTGCCACGTCAGCATCCGTACAGACTATACAATCAACACATTTTTTTTTACCTGTTTGTCGTTTTGAACAGAACGCGATATCTCTCTCATCCGACGTCTGTTTGAACCCAAATGAGTTGCGTTGGGTTCATGACGATGAGGCCTATGCTATTGTTTGATTTGAATTGATTCCGATCACTTTGAATTTTGAGAAAAAATTTGATCCCCTGGATCACACCTCCCCATTGGAAATCTTTTGGACCTCCAAAAGACTATTTTCAGTCTATTTGAAGATGAGGGTATAGTTCCCTCACCTTTCCAACCTCAATCCACTTGGCTTTTCTTGGATTTGTACCTTTAATACCAACTCGAAGATACTCCACATTTCCTCGTTTTGAAGTTCGCATTCTCTTGTCAAGGATTGTGTCTTCGTGAAGTTCTGTAAGATATTTTGGGGATAAATCATCTATAGAAGGAATCTAAACATGCTCTCCTTGATCATCAATCAAAGGAGGCTCATACAATTTCAAATTTTCAACATTAACAACTGCATACATTTGCATATAAGGAGGCAAATCTAAATGGAAGGCATTGTTACCAATCTTGTCAAGAATATTGAAAGGACCATATCGAATTGGTTTTAGTTTTTACCTTCTCCTTTAAGCCTCTCCTTACTAATGTAAATCCAAACTTCATCTCCAAATTGGAAACTGTGATCAACACGATGCTTGTAATGTCTCGTCTTGTACTTGGCTTGACTCTTTTCCAACTTCTCTTGTACCATTTGATGTATCGATTGAATTTGTTCAATGAACTTTTCTGCCCTATTAATGTCATATTGACCATCAATAGCAATATCCTTCCCAAAGATAAAATCTAAACGATATTTGGGCAAATAGCCAAAACATGCTTCAAATGGTGATGTTTGAGTTGAAGAGTGCTTAGCTCAATTGTAAGCATGTTGAATGTAGTGTAAATGCTCATCCCAAAGTTTAGGATGTTTGTTGCAATAACCACAAAGAAGATGCACCACCGTTCTATTTACCACTTATGTCTGACCATCGATTTGTGGATGAAAAGCTGTGCTCTTTTTCAGTTTGGTGTCCATGAGTGCCCATAAACTCGACCAAAAACTTCCAATAAATCGAGAATCCCGATCAGAAATAATGGATTTAGGCAATCCAAAATGTACCCAAACATTTTGAAAGAATATTTGTGTCATTTTCTCAACTGTAACCTGCTTCTTACAAGGCATCAAAATACACATTTTTCTAAATCGATCAACCACAACATAAAGATAATCATGATTTCGTTTAGACATAGGTAGACCTCCTACAAAGTCCATAGAAATATTTTCCCAAGGATGAGAAGGAACTGGAAGTGGAGTATACAAACCCAACTTTCGATTGCTAGGTTTGCTTGTGGCACATAACGAACATCCTCGAACATATCTTGAAACACTTTCATTCATTTTAGGCCAATAGCAGTACCTTTGCAAATTAGCCACTGTCTTGCCTACACCAAAGTGACCAGCAATAAGAGAAGAATAGGATTCTCTTATTATGTTGATTCTTTCACCCTGTGGAATACATAGCTTTCCAAGATGATATACAAAAGATTATCATGCACATGGTAATCCAATTCCTCAACATGGTTAGAATGACACAAAGTCTCATATACTTCTTTAAAATCAGTATCTAAAGCATATTTCTCAACATAACTCTCATGCATGATAGGACTATGCTTAAGAATAATTGAAGCACTAATAATAGGCCTTGATAGCATATCATCAACTTTGTTATAAATTCCCTTCTTATACCTTATGACCAAGTGGAACTATTGTAGAAAACCCATCCATCAGAAGTGCCTAGCTTGTTGTAGCTTTGTTTGTGATTGTAAGTATTGCAGTGGTTGATGACCTGTGTCGACAATGGTTTCTTTCCCCAACAAATAATGTTTCCATTTTTTCACACTTTGCACCAATGCATACAACTCCTTATCATAAGTAGGATAGTTAATCACAGCACCATTAAAAGTTTCAGAATGAAAACAAATGGGCTTACCATGTT
>ML799822.1:99295-114369 GCA_009831015.1 Picea engelmannii | reverse complement strand
ACAACAGAGAAACAAAAGTTCAACTGCTCAGCCACCTCAACGCACTCTATGCGGAGGAATTCAACTGCACTCGATGCAGGAATCTCCTGGCTTAAGCAGCGAAACAATTGAAACTCATTCTCTCAGGTTCCCAACCTGATATGCAATCACATAAGCAGCATATAACAAATAAGCATAGAAAGAAGCAAACATGCACAAGCATAATATCAGCAACACACAGAGATCAAACGCATCCATGGAATCTAAGCAGGGCTCTTCCTATTAATTCAATAACTGTACATGGAGGTTTCTTCACAAGCTCTCTGCTTTGCTCTCCTCTTCTTCCTGTATGAATGAATCAAAATAATACCAAAAAAAAAATACAAGGGAGGGTGTCTATACTCCGTTTTCCCTCTCAAAAGGTAAACTGTCTAATCTACAGTTAATTCCTACCTATCAGCCTTAATAGTATTAAGTGCCTTCCCATCTATAATATAATACAAGTGCGCTCGGCTTTGAATGCCCTTTATTAAACGGCGGCGCAACAATACCAAGGTAAAATTCAAAATATGAAGTTCGCTGGCTTGTCCAGCTGTCTCTCTTTCTCCACGCGCTGGCTCGCTTGGTAGTTGAGCGATGCTCCTGCATCAATTTCCCCGCTTGTGGAATCATAGTCCCTCGATCTTGTCCTTCATCTTTTGTAGCCTGTGATGTATTTAAATTTTATATTAGCATTCAATATCAAGTTACAAATTACAATTGTTTGGATTTTAGCCATTCATCATATACATTTACATTACTAGTCTAGGGATCAAAATTGGGGTACCACATCAACAAACGATCATTGGAAAAAGATAGAAACGCAAACCCAAATCAAAAGGTAATAACATGTGCAATAATTTTCAACAAGACTCATCAATTGAGGTTATAAAGAGTTATTTCTGCCACTCCATTTAGAAAAACCATAAAGGGAATAGGATCCAAAGAAATATAATGGAGAATATATTATTTGCAAGATATGTGTGTGTGTGTGTGTGTGTGCATGCACACCCGTCGCACTATGGTCTAGAGGAAATTCGAAGTAGTTTCCATAATGATGACCCAAGTTCAATTCATGGTGAGCTCCCTCCACACCTAGATGCTTGTTGCCTCTTTGTTTTAGCAACATATAGCCACAATTATGTTAGCAACCTAACCACCCTTGATGTAGAGGGTGTTGGATTATCATGAAAACCTCTCCTTGATAATAAATAAGAGTGGAGAACCCACATTGATACCATGCAATATATTGGAGAACATAGAATCCCCGAGGGTTAGCTCAAGCATTCATGAGCCAAACATGAGATCTCTCCCCAAAAGTTGGGGAGGTCATGAGTTCAACTCTCTTTATCCCCTCGGGGTTAGGCTCCATAATCAAGGCCAACGATTTACCTCCTCTGCCAACCATGGATCATAGAACATAGAAGACAAGAAATGGAATTCTATGCAAACACTTCAAGAGAAAATAGTTGCAAAGATGTCATCCATGTTGTCGAAGAAATAATAGGTGTGTGACTGAAAAAACCAAGATAAGCAAAGCATATCAAAAGACAATATTAAGAAACCAAGGATATTCAATTTTGTTTAAACACATATAATCGTATGTTTTCCAATTCTAACAAGAGGGAACACATAGGGTAAACAATCTTTTGATGATTAATATAAGAACTTACAAAAAAAATGAAAGATGAAAATTATTTTGTAGGGCATGGGTATGGCAAGGTATAGACGAAATGAAAAGCCCTTTCAAGGTAATATAATTAAAGAGTTATTTTTTCCACCCCAATTACAAAATCCCAAAAGGGAATAGGGTCAAGAAGGGAATAGGTTTAGCGTGGAAGTTTTTAATTTCCTAACACTATTGAGATGCCTTTTTCACATTTAGGTACTTGAGTCTTTTATTTGCAGGTATGCCTCCCACAAAAAGTCTCCATGTAAAAACTACTTTTTTGTCTCAAGAATGGGTTTCCATATGATTCTTAGAAAAAACAACCATGCTCTTTGCTTGGATTTCAGTTGTCATATTTGATTCAAATGGCCTTCAAACGATTAGAGCAAAGCCACTTGTACCCCATGGTTGAATTGTAGTTGTGAAATTTTATGGATGTACCCCATTTCTCATCCCAACACCAATAAGTATGAGTTTTAGGGATACTTAAATTTAACAAAAAGTCTTTAAGAATAAGCTAATGGATTATTTATATGATAATATTATTAGTATTAACTAGGGATAACTTTCACTTAATATTGTCCCACACAAGTAGCCTCTTTTCCCTCCATGACTCAAATCACCCACTTTGCACACAACACTTGGGTTCGAACCCTGGTTCTAATAATTCCCATTCCCCTTAAATCTCTAGATGTAAAACATAAAAACAAACTAGCTCAGTGAAAGCCTATCCTATAAGTTGACTTGGTGTAAATAAATTTTCAAGATGTTCTTGGGCAACCTTAGAAGGGACCTAACAATAAGAGTAGTAAACATGAGTGGTGATAACAATTTGGTATAGATTTGGAACTTATTTTATGTTAATGTTTATGCCATTATTATAGTTCTTTTCATTTCATTAGATAAGAGCATCATAAGAACAAGATCACTGAGAAATACACAATCACAAGAGACACAACATTTATCCTAGGAAACCCTCTAGGGGAAGAAAACCCAGCAAAAACTTCCTTATCATAAATAGCTTACACAATGTTCAAGAGATAACTCAAACCAATACAGAAAGTCCTCTCCAAGAGATGCGCCACTCTTCTCCCTTTCTCCAACTGGTAATTGCAACTTGCCTCATAAGAGAATGAGCAAGTGAGTTGTGTGTTTGAAGTGAGGTGCTAGCCTCTTATTTATACAAGACTAGCACGTGTGAAAGGTCACAACTGGTAGGGCCGACCTCTCACTCTGGGTGGGTAAACCCACATTTAATTAATTTTGGGTCTTCCATAATAAATGATGGGGCCGACTTCTTATTCTTCCCTTTATAATTTTTCGGTGACCAATCCGCAAAAGGGGATTTGGTCCTTATACAATTACCGACATGATTAATTCACAATGGGGATTAATCCAATAACAATAATAATAATAATGACATGATTAATCCTCAATGGGGATTTAATCCAATAATAATAAGAATTCTCTTTGCAGTTACATTATTTCAATACTCCCCCTTAACAAGAAGGGTATTCTTCATCAACATCAGGCGAGAGAGGTCTGCATCATCAGTGGCATCTGGAGGACCGTATCGTCAATATCATCTTGAAATATTGGCTAGCATATTTGCAAGTCATCGAAAGTTTTCTTCATCGACAACATCATCATTCCCAAAAGAATGCTATCATCATCTGCATCAAATATGTATCAGTAAAAATGATACCTCATCACAGCACTAGGCTGGCACATCACAGTACTACACTGGATCAATGTCATAGCGGTTAAGTTGGTAGCTCAGTGTCAGTCACATCTTGATTTACATCTAACAATTAGGTCAGAAGTGAGGAATCATCTTGCTTTACGTCTAATAACTAGGTCAGAAGAAAGGAATCAGCAGCGTCATGCTTTACGTCTAATAACTAGGTCAGAAGCATGACTCATCTTGGTTTACGTCTAACAGCAAGGTCAGAAGCAAGGATCACATGGCGTCATGATTTATGTCTAACGGTGAGGTCAGAAGCATGACTCATCTTGCTTTATGTCTAACAGCGAGATCAGAAGCAAGGATCACACAGCATCATGCTTTACATCTAACAGTGAGGTCAGAAGAAAGGATCACACAGCATCATGCTTTACGTCTAACAGCAAGGTCAGAAGCATGACTCATCTTGCTTTACGTCTAACAGCGAGGTTAGAAGCAAGGATCACACAGTGTCATGCTTTACATCTAACAACGAGGTCAGAAGCATGACTCATCTTTCTTTACGTCTAACAGCGAGGTCAGAAGCAAGGAATATATATGCTCCCCCTTTCAGGGAGGGTCCTTTCGGACTATACCAAGCTTATCTCGAAAGTGTTCAAACTTTACATGAGATAGAGGCTTAGTCAACACGTCAGCAACCTGTTCATCCATGCTAATGAATTGGAGCTTCAAGGCTCCTCTCTGTACCATGTCACAGATGAAATGATAGCGGATCTCTATGTGATTCAACCTGTCATGGAACACAGGATTCTCTGTCATTTTAACGCAGCTTTGATTGTCATATAGAATCGCGGTTGCTCTCATATCCAAATCAAATAGGCCTGTCAGCAACTTTCGAATCCATATAGCTTCGCAGCTAGCATAACATGCGGCAATGTACTCTGCTTCTGCTGTGCTGAGAGCAATACTAGATTGCATCCTACTCTGCCATGAGATCATAGCTGATCCTAAACTAAAACAGCATCCGGAAGTGCTTTTTCTGTCTGTAATGCTTCCTGCCCAATCTGCATCAGTATGTCCACTCAATGTGAAGTCATGATCATCATAGCTAAGACCATAATCCATCGTACCTTTAAGGTACCTCATCACATGTTTTGCAGCCACTAGATGAACCGGTCTGGGCTCTACCAGAAACTGACTCAAGGTGTTCACTGCAAAATAGATTTATGTTCTGGTGTTCCTCAGGTACATCAACGATCCAATAATCTGTCTATACAGTGTGGCATCTATCAAATTTGATGAAGTACTGACCAGCAGCTTCAGCTTTGCTTCCATGGGAGTATTCATGGACTTGCATTCTATCATGTCGAATCTCTTTAAGATTTCGACCGTGTACTTCCCTTGATTAAGGAAGATTCTTTCTGGACTCTGCCATACCTCAAGGCCTAGGAAGTAATGCATTAGGCCAAGGTCTTTCATTTCAAATTCTGCGGGAAGTCTCTGTTTACATTCACCGATGAGATTTTCTTCTCCAGTTAAGAATAAGTCATCCACATACAGTAATAATATTACTGGTACATTATCCATAATTTTGAAGTAGATATTTGAGTCTGCCTTACTCTTGGTAAAGCCCAAGCTCGTCAATAAACTGTCTATATGGCCATACCAAGCTCTAGGAGCTTGCTTCAATCCGTATAAGGCTTTCTTCAATTGGTAGACATGAGACTTCATGTCTTCAACCTCAATTCCTTGGAGTTGCTCTATATACACTTCCTCATCGATAATACCATTCAAGAAAGTTGTCTTCACGTCCGTCTGGCGCAGCTTCCATTTCATCTTGGTAGCAAGAGCTATAATGGTTCTGATCAAAGTGTATCTGGCCACAGGAGCGAATGTCTCTTCATAGTCAATACCTTCCTTCTAGGAAAAGCCACGAGTGACAAATCTTGCTTTATATTTCTCAATACTTCCATCAACAACATGTTTTATTTTGAAGAGCCATCTGCAGAATACCCCATCTTTATTCTTTGATCTGGGAACTATTTCCCTTACTTCGTTCTTCTTTATGGATCAGTATTCCTCTGTCATGGCATCTTCCCATTCCTTCTTTTGAATGGCCTCTTCAAAGCATGTAGGTTCTTCATCAAGTAGATTGCACATCAAAGCTGTGTAACTGGAGAATGGCTTTGGTATTTTCACCTATCTCGTGGTTCCTTCTAGAACGCCATACTTCTCTCCATATTGAATAAGCTCTCTTGCCCAAGCAGGATTTCTTTTATGGGAGAAGGTCATATGAGGAGGTTCTTGAACTTCTGATAAATCATGATCTTCAGGAGTCTCCTCATCAGGGGAGGTTACGATTTCCCTTACAGGTTCTACAATTCTGGGAACTTCCCTCATGGATTCTGTAGTCCTGGGATTTATAGGTTCCTCTTCATATACTTCTTCAAGATGGCATCTTCTTAAGTGCTACTTCTTCATCAAAGGTCACGTCCCTCTGGTTTCTTTCTAGTGGACATTTCTTCTGGGGTCTTGAACCCAAGTGCGCTATGGGATAATTGGTTCTTCACATAAACAACTGCTATCACTTCTTCTGCCCATAAGCACATAGGAAGATCTTGATCTTCACAGCTTCCAGCATGGTTCTGTTCTTCCATTTAGCTGCCCCATTTTGTTGAGGATATTGATCCCAAAACTTTTGCAGAAGTTTCATGAGCTCTTTTAAGGTTTATTCTCCTCCATTATCTGACTTGAGTATCTTAATCTTTCTTACAGAAGAGTTCTCTTATCAAGGCTTTTGAGTTCCTTAATCTTGTTGAGCACTTCAAATATATCCAGGTCTTTTACGAGAATAATAATTAATGAACAATACATAGTATACATACCCATTAATGGAGGATGATGGCATTGGGCCACACACATCTGGATGAATGAGCTCTAGGACTCCTTCTGTTTGTTTTCCCTCTTCGGAAATGGGTTCTTGAGGCTCTTCCCTTGTGCACATCCATTGCATATGCCTTTCCTAATCAACCTTGATTTCTGGTAAACCTGTGACAGCTTTGCATATGTATGGTAGTGACTTGTAGTTGAGGTGAGCTAATCTTCTATGCCAATATTCTTCAATGGCATGGGTAATGGCAGCTTCTGAGTGACCCTTTAGCTTATGCAAGCTACCTTCTTCTCTTCCAATGATGATTGCTTCATCTATGGTCTCTTATTTATCACGTTTCCTTTTGCAACCTTCACTATAGCTTCCTCGGGGTTATTACGTGTGACCTGGAGCAAGGTCAGCAAAACAACAAGCAAGAGTAATATCCCTCTGATAATATAAAGCAATGTCACAAACAATCATCCTAGTAGCGCCTTTAGAGCTATCACTTATAATTTATCTGAAGAAAAGATTAAAGGTAAGGAATACAATACAAAATGAAGTCAACACTCTCATAGTGTTGTGACCAAGCATTCTTCCATGGAAACCTAAAACTAACACACAAGGTTTCTCCTAGAGGAGATGTTAGTTGTATCAGGCAAAGCATATACCTCTATATGCTTCACATGCTATTAGGTATAATACTTTACAAAGACTGTTATCTCAACTATAGTCATCAACTTGCCATGTGTACCTTTGAATATTATCAACTTGAATTTAATCAAACCTAGAGCCTTGTCTTTAGGAATGAGTGCTTGCTTTTCTTCCAAGTCTCCTTCACTCAAGTGACGAGTGCTTTCTTCAACCTGTCTTATGTACTGAGACAATATGCTATCTTGACAAAAGGTTAGATTAGAGGATAAGCTCTATGATCAACTTTTAATCCTTCTAATAATTTGATCATAGCTTCAACATGCAACACTAATTAACATAATGTTATGACAAATAGATGCATATCAGAATAATCACACTTGGGTTGCATCGTTCCTCTGAATGTGTTGGATCTTGAAATCCTTCCGGATCTATGGCAAGATACCCCTTCTCCTGCAAATACTCTTTATGTTTTAACCATTAAACATATGAGTACATACCTCTGATGACATTTGCAGGTAGTGGCTCCATCTGGTAGCAGTGGTAATCATTACCAACTCTTAAGAAAACTTTAATGGTGATTGCAACTGGTCTTACGGCTGCAACTGCAACTGATGCTGCAACTGGTTCTGAAACTGCAACTGCAACTACAACTTAGGGTTTGATGAGGAAACCGTAATTTTTCAAACTTCAAGTCTTGAAATTCTTATCCAGGGAATAGATGCACTGGGCTGAGGCGAGTATGCTGGTGTAGTCAAAATTTCAAAACTTCAACTTTTACCCCCTCAAACTTGATCTGCGGATTTCTAGACTGGTGCTTCTAGTTTTCTGGTACTTCTGGTACTCCGGTACTTCTGGTACTCTGGTTTTCTAGTTTTCTGGTACTTTGTGAAACTAGGGTTTCACTTTCCGGGAGATCTAACCAATGAAAAGGTATGCTCTAAGTGCCAAAATGATCCTTGGGGGAGGGCGCAACTTTCTAGGTGGTTTTAGGGCTGAAAAGATTCACTTTTGCAAAACCCTAATTTCTGGGTACGGTAACAGTGACATTTTTCCTCTTGCAAAATATGATTCCTTCAGATTGGCTCTAATACCATGTTAATGTTTATGCCATTATTATAGTTCTTTTCATTTCATTAGATAAGAGCATCATAAGAACAAGATCATTGAGAAATACACATTCACAAGAGACACAACATTTATCTTGGGAAACCCTCTAGAGGAAGAAAACCCAGAAAAAAATTCCTTATCATAAATAGCTTATACAATGTTCAAGAGATAACTCAAACCAATACAGAAAGTCCTCTCCAAGAGATGCTCCACTCTTCTCCCTTTCTCTAACTAGTAATTGCAGCTTGCCTCATAAGAGAATGAGCAAGTGAGTTGTGTGTTTGAAGTGAGGCGCTAGCCCCTTATTTATACAAGACTGGCACGTGTGAAAGGTCACAACTGGTAGGGCTGACCTCTCACTCTGGGTGGGTAAACCCACCTTTAATTAATTTTGGGTCTTCCATAATAATTGCTGGGGCCGACTTCTTATTCTTTCCTTTATAATTGTCCGATGACCAATCCGCAAAAGGGGATTTGGTTCTTATACAATTACCGACATGATTAATCCACAATGGGGATTAATCCAATAGCAATAATAATAATAATGACATGATTAATCATCAATTGGGATTTAATACAATAATAATAAGAATGCTCTTCACAGTTACATTATTTCAACAGTTTCCAGTGACGAAGATTTAGTGATTCACTTCTTAACATTCCTCTCTATCGTTGCACCACCACTTCCCACAGATTTTTAGGAGAGACCTAGAAACAAAAGGGGATACCCAGAAAGTTAAAGAAGTGGTTTGACTATATCCAAGTCTAGTGTTGGAAAAAAAAGCCACATAGGAACTAAGCATTATCTCTACATGTAACATTGGGTCATGGCCCATTTAATACTAGAACATGAGGCAACGCAAAATATAGTTAGGAATTCCATGGTATGATTCTAGGATTGTTAATCTTAATCATCAACAAAATGATTAATAATTAATTGGAAAAATTCCAACTCGGGAAGAGGAATCCTACCATTCCTAGACACCATTTGCAAAAGAAGAAATCATCCAAGAAGCAAGTGTCTAATCAATTCCTTGGAATTTAAAGTGCTTACACATTCATTCATTATTGTCAACTTTACCATTGATTAGAAAATGAAAGTGTCGACTGGGATGACTAACCTATGCTACAATTTCATGGGCATAGAAATTGATTCTGCATCATCCCTTACATTCAGACATTGATTCTCTCCCTTCCCAACCTATCCTATCAACCTTCTTACTCACAAGAATTCTCGACAATTTCCAACAAGAAGGTCTAGGATGTTGGGGAGTATTGGTTGGTTGAGGAGGTGGCATTAGTGCTTTTTGTTGAGAATTTGGTTGCTAGTTTTGGTGACATTTCCAAGGTTTCTATTGAGTAAACCATTATATTTGGTGGGGTTGTTGATAAGGAAAAAAAGGTGGATACTAATTTTGGAAACTTGAATATTTCCATTACTGTTGGGGTGGAAATGGGTTTTCCAATGTCGAGAATACTATTTTTTCAAGGGATTAAATTGACTATTCCAAGAATAATAGAAATATTGAGGGTGTTCATATGGCATACCTTGACTAGTTATGCATGGTATTTGTTTCCTTTGATGGCTGATGAAACATACCTACTCCAAATTTTGATATTCTCCCTCATATAAAGACTTCAAACTTAGTAGTTGTGAGCAATGATTGATTTCATCATTTTATTTGTAAATGTTGTAGAATTATATGCTATTTAGTGGGCATTCATGAAAAAAAATGTCTTTTGTGCACTTTGGGAAAATAACTACCAAATCATTTTTAGTTTCCTCTTTCTTCATCTTGACTTGGAGTGTATCAAAATGGATTGCCATAGATTTTAAAATATTTGTCTTCATATCTCCAACATATTTTCAATTTCTACTTTTGTTAATCTAGTTATGGTCATGGAGGTTTGTTCAACAATTCCTTTGATTCATTTACCCTTTTCGTAGAAACTCTTGAGTAGCTTTTTCAAACATTTATTATCTCATCATAAGTGAATTTGTAAATATCTACAAATGTGATCAAATTTAAATCTTCCATATCATTATCTCTTACTTTTATCAAGAGAATTGTCTTAGGAGAGTTTTTGTCAATTGAGCAATCGATAGATCTCTTTTAACCAAAGTGAAATATCTTAACATAGTCCTCTAATGATTTCTCCTTTCTAAGTCATTTAGAATATTTAATCTCTTGAGTCTCCATATTTTCAATATTCAGTGTATTTCTCTATAAAGAGATTCTTCATGGTTTCCCATGTCCAAATATTATGTATATCTAGACTTATGAACCATTTGAGGGATAAATCCTTCAAAGTAGAGGGGAAATTTCTTAGTTGGGCATAATTATTATATTCACAAGTGTTGTAAAGGGATTCAAATTCAAGGATAAAAGTGTCTAGGACCTCAGTGATCATTCTATGAAATTGGGGAAGAGCTGCTAGATTTATCTTTTCATTCTTACTTGTTCCCCTATCCCCAAATTCTTCGACACTTTCTTCAAATATTTGTTTTGGACTATATTCAATGGTTATTAACTTACACTACTCCCATGGGGATTTTTTCTTCTCATGGCACAATCAAGGGGATTGGTCATGTGTGAGTTGTAAACAATTATGGTTAGGGCTCTTCAATTTTGAAACCGATTATGAGCCTAGTGCTAAGGGTACGATTGGAGCATTTTAAAAGGATGACTTAGCTTTTCATCAAGCATTCTATCAAGCATTTCATCAAACATTCTATCAAGGATTTATATCAAGCATTTCATCAAACAATTAGCATGCACACTCAAGATATAGGAGAAAGAAGTCAAACCATTTCCTCTGGTCGTGTGCCCTCCTCCAGTGCAAAACCATGTGCCCTCCTCCTCTGCAAATATGTGTGCCCTCCTCTGCAAATCCGTTTGCCCTAGCCTCCTCCAGCATGCCCTCCTCCCGTGTGCCTCTCCCTCCTTCTCCTCCTTCTCCCCCTTCCACTCTGCGTGCAAATGACCATGCCCTACCCTCCTCCCATGTGCCTCTCCCTGCTTCTCCTCCTTCTCCCGTCCTCCTCTCCCTTCCATGCTCCAAATTTGTGCTCCTATGTATAGAGGTGTGCGACTGTGGTGGTGAGTGTGAGCAGCTCTACACGCGATCCAAATCCATGCTCCTGTGTATAGTGGTGTGGGACTGTGGTGGTGAGTGCGAGAAACTCTACGCACGAGTGTATATTGGTTGCGATTTGAATTTCATTTTGTTTTTGTTTGTATGTTATTTTATTTTTATTTTATGTTGTTTTATATATAATGTATAATATATATATATATATATATATATATAATCCCTAACACACTAGTCCCATATAAATGCATTAACCCCCTAATAGAATTTGATCATTGATCCATTTGATCCTTGATGAAATAACCTCCTAATAATTATGACTTTGAACACAATGAATCCCTATTATATGATAACCCCCAATCAATATCAACTTGAACATGGTATACCCTCTGATCCCTATGACTCTTGAAACAATCGCCTCTAGTGAACATAGTGTGACCTCAAACACACTAAAAGATGAATACATTATGGTTCTAAACATAGTAACATCATAATATATTGACCCTTCTAATACACTATGACTCTTAACCCCTATAACCGGCCTTGATCTCTTAATTCACCCTTTTTATTTATTTCAAATTATTATTATGATGCATTTAGAAAAGTATGAGGTTAATTAATATGTCATTTATGGTCAACAATATCTTTGGCATTAAAGTATCATGTCATGGTATAAAATATCGATCACTATAACCCTCCTTGGACATAGTATACCCATGAGGTGTAAAGCATAGGAGCTAATATACCATGGTATAGACATCTGAAAGTAGTTTCCCTTGAGAGGGAATAGTTCTTAGGTGATAATATCTCTTTAAATTGTGTAATTAATCGATCAAAGAACTAGAATCTCAAGAACAACCATAGAAGAATAGAAGTTATCAAACCAAGATACTACATGCTTAGGTGGTGCAACAAGTGATCTCAAGTGTGTTTGAATCATAATGTCAATGTGTTAATTAATATTTTATCTTATAAAGTAAATAAGACTCTAGACAAAAGATAAACTAAAAGCACTCAAATAGGCCTAGACTATAAATCTTCCAAACTCTTCCATCTAAATCATTGGGGGCCCACCGAGAAAAGAGAATAAAGAGAAGGATGAGGGCTTTCCAGACACCTATCATGAGAAGTGATGAAATCCACTATGGTGATGAGTGAAGGTATAAATGAGGTTTTTATAGCTAGGATACAAATGGTGATGAAATATCGAGGCCCGTAGAAATACTTCTTAGGTGTCCTCCCTCATACAAGAGCCACCTCGATAGAAGCCTAATAGAATGGACACTAAGATACCTCTTCATATATGTATGAAACATGTTACCTTTCCTTCAATATGAAATCAAATGGTCATGGAATATTCATTATTTAAAGAGCTAGGAGTCTCAATCAAACCTCTGGTCCCAACCTTGGCATTATCCACTCCGAAGAGTGTTCTTGTTTCTAAATAGGTCTTGACCATATCCTATAGAAAGGATTTTAATCTCCCAGCTAATTGGTTAAGGAAATTTCTCCTTATCAAAATGAACCTCAAAGTCATAGGACTTAGTCTCAGATTCAAAATTAGTGTGGAAAGCTTATTTACTAATTCATTGGCTTGTTTCTTCATTAATAAAAGAAAATATGAACAAATGGGATTATTTCAATAAATTAGATAGGGATTCCCTCTGGTGTCATCCCTATATGTTTTGGCTATAGAGGGAATTTTCTATCTACTTTGTTGTAAATTCAAACATGAACTACTTCATGGGACTCACCTCTCGGAACCAAAGATAGGGCAGTTGGTTAGTGGAAATTTCCTAGATGACTCCTTCCTAACAATTCTCAAGGAGAAACCCTCATGGATACACATGGTTGAGTGTTTGGATACTTGAGAGGTACAATGGAGTACTGGTTGTTGTATGAGCACAGTGGTGGAGTGATATTGTCATGTTTTATCGATGTTGATTGGGCAGGATGTACTGAGGGCAGGAAGAGCACTTCAGGTTTTTGCTCGGCATTGGATCGGGAATTATTTCCTAGTTCAACAGGAAGCATAAATCATGGTATTAAGCTATGTTAAGGTAGAATACATGGCAGCATGTGAGGCGTTATGGTTGAGGAAGTTGTTCTTTGTATTGTTCGGTGTGGATTTGGAGGCTACGGTGATACATTGTGATAATCATAGTGGCATCAAGCTCTCTAAGAATCATTTGTTTCATGATCATAGCAAGAATATAGACATATGTTATCACTTCCTACGAGATTGTGTGCAGAAGGGGTTCATGAAGCTTAAATACGTTGAGACTAATGATCATATAGCAGACATATTTACCAAGGCACTGAGCAGACAAAAGTTTGATAAGTTCATAGATAAGATGGGGTTGGTGAAGAATCCCTTCCTCATCAAATTTGAGTCCAGAAACCCTCCCATATCGTTAAGGCATGCAAATAGTCTATCCATGTCAAATTTCAATGCATTCAGAAACAGTTTGAAAAAATTTCAACGTTGGCCCCATTCACAGGTCACTATTGCCCATGTCTAGTCCTAGTACAATTTCCTTGTAAAATTTGTATAATATATTTGGAGAATGATAATTTTGAGAATGATAATGATGAATTTATGATGGAAATAACTACATGGTATGATTAGGCGTAGTCGCGCAGAGCTCCTCTTGGTTTTGAGAATAGTTCATTCTCTACTAAACAGGGGAAACCACGTGAAGGTGGACGCTCTAATTATGCCTCCCCCCCCCCTCCCCTCCCTCACATGACTCTCAATTTCCCCATATTACCTAATTTGAAATTATAAAGAAAATGTATCATATACTATATCATACAAAATAAAAACATATAAAGATCATATAAAAGATATCAACACATACCTCTTCTTTTCAACAATTAAATATCATTCATCTTCTTCTTCATCTAGTTCAACATTTGTATCAGGATCTGGTTTAGAATCAATATTGGTGAAAGGCTCATTCCTATCAACATTATCATCAACATCATTTTCGCTACTATAGTTATCGATATCGTCAATGAGATCATCATATCCTACATTTGGATGATCAACCTCTTCAACTTCTTTGTCTGATACATTGACTACATGAGCCACCTACTCCTGATCTTCATAATAATGATCTTCTTCCTCGTTATTATCTTCATCATCGGCTACATGATTGTACTTTACTGGTCTTCCTCTTGGATCATATCTAACAACATATGACCAACCTGCTTTACCAGGTACCTCTGAGTAAAATACTTGCTCACATTGACTTGGAAGAACATAAGGCTCTGTACCCGGTTCAAATGCCCTTGTATTAACCATGGTAAATCCATTATCATGCTCAATAAAAGTTCTTTCAAGATCATGTTCATAAATCTGTAGCCTGTACCATTTAACTTCAAACAAAACTATTTTAAAGAAATTAAAATCACACTCAATTATATCCTCCAAATGGTCATAGCACATATTCTCAGTTTCTTCTGGATTTCTGTCACTTCTAGAGGAAATGTTGGTGACCTTAAACACTACAGCTATCCCACAATCCGAGGTTTTCATCTTATCATCCAACATTTTGATACGAAATTTACGACCATTACACCACATAGCCTTGTGATGTTTCAATTGCAACATGGACAACAAGTAAAAAATAAATTACGAATGAATAATCCTCATATAGGACTTAATAAATATATATTTCAATAATTAAACAAACCAAACACATTGAAAAATTGGGAAAAAAGTAGGAAAATGTGGGTAACAAATTTAACTTGCATGTTTATCTTTTAAACCAAAGGCTAAATCAACTTCCCTTGATGTAAGATGAGAAATTGATCTCGATGACTATGTGCTTCTTTAATCATCTTACTCACCCCTTCCCATGATAACCTACCAAAGTATTCTTCAGTATATTATATCCAATGCTCCATCCAATCAAGGTTGTTTGCAATGTATAAATGTAAAGCATCCCACTCTCGAGCAACTATATGATAGCATA
>ML799822.1:86136-99245 GCA_009831015.1 Picea engelmannii | reverse complement strand
ATAAATGTAAAGCATCCCACTCTCGAGCAACTATATGATAGCATAACAATTTAATATCATTAATTATTTATTGTTAATAAATGAATAATTTAATAAATGTGTAATATATTAAATCTACGTCAACATCTAATAATTACCTTTCACAATCCTCATTTTACCTTTCCCCAATAGGACCTCCCCTTCAAATTTGTTGATGGATTCGAGATGCCAAATGCGAGGCATATTCATATTTTCTGCTAATTTAGGTATATATTGACTAATATACACCATGCATTGATATACCATATACCCCTCAACCATAGAACCCTCCGGACATGCTCTTTGTCTAACAAAATCCTTCAGTGACTTCAACTGCCTCTCCACCATCCACATCGACCTTGTGTGTACTGGTCCACATAATTCAATCTCCTCAACTTGGTGTATGAGGTAGTGTTCTTGTGAATTGAAAAATGTTGGAGGTAGATATTGTTGCATTTGACACATTAGTCAGGGAATTTCTCTCTTCCAATACCTTATATCTTCTTTATGGATTTCTTTTGATGATATCCACCTACAAATGTCAATGCAATAAAATAATATCAAGGCATACATAAATTTACAGATAAAAGATAATATGTCAATAAGTTGCAATGCAAATCACATAAAAAGTAAATTTTCCTTATAAAACAATAACTACCTCATGTATTTGCCAAGTACATAAATAATTTGTTTTATGTTGTTGTCAAAGTCGTCTAGGAGAGATAAAGGTAGAACATATTGTAACAAAAAACAAATAATTATTATTTTTTTCCAAAAAATGTGTACCAATAAGCCAATATATTATAACCTACTAATTACCTTAATGAATGTATGCCAGCCATGTGTTTTAACCCCGCCAAAATCACCTTTTTTAGTTAAGATATTTTGTATGTTCGATGAAATCCTCGTCGGAAACCTAATTTTTCGAATGACCTCTTTTACAATATTGCTCTGTTGCTCCGTCAATAACCAAGGAAGACTAGTATTTTGTTCATGACCATCGCCATTATAATAAATAATAACACTTTGCAAGGCGTGATTAGCTTCTTGGATGTCACAACAAATCTTTCCAATTCTCTCTTTGTCATTCCTTCCATCTAATATTCGCCATAATAATTATGTTATGTTATTCCCAATATGCATTGTATCAAACAAATGAACTATTTGTAGGTGCTCGTAGTATGGAAATATATTGAATTGCATTGGGTAACTTTTTGTTCCTCACAAAAGCCCATTCATGCCTTAACGACATTCATGAATCATCAACAAATTGAAATTAACACTAATTAATGGGACAAAATGAAATTAATACTAATGAAATTAACCACACATTTATATAATAGGTCATACATAAATAATTTGCATACCTTGATGATTTCTACTATATTCCAACTTCCATAGGCAAGGCATCATTCTTCATTGTTTTTTTCTGTTTTCTTCTTTACCATTGAACTTTTCTTTGTCTGTAGTTCGATAACTATGGTTCTTAGGCAGAAAGTGCCTATACTCATCAAACACTTCCTTTTCTAAACTCCTTGAACGACAAGTTTTTATCCTAGGACCACAAATTGGGCATGTAAATTTTCCCTTTGTTTGAAGACCTACAAGATATATGAATAAATGTAGCGTCAAATTAGAGTTACAATTTAAAATAATGCATGATTTTTTCAATAAATATATATAATATTAAATCACAAAAATAAAGTAACAATATACCACAAAAATGTGTTAACCCGGGAGCATCATGAATTGTCCATGATAGTATTCCATGGAATTGAAATCATCTTTGCCCTATTGGTCTAGAGATGTCATACATAGTGACGCCAACCCATAAATTCAACAACTCATCGATGAGAGGCTCAATATATACATTCATATCTTTAACCTAGTACCTACTTGATTGGTTCAACCTACTACATGATTAATTATACTTATCTAGATGTCGTGATATATAAAAGAAATAATTTCCATGTACGAAACAAAGAAATGAAATATTTTGGCATGCTTTAAAGAAAATAAAAGATAATTAAATACCTGGAACAATCATTGCCAACATTGTGTTCTCTCTCTTGATTGACATCCAAGGAGGAAGGTTATTGTTTATAAAAAAAATAGGCCACACTGAGTACATAGAACAAAGCTCTCCAAATGGATTGACGCCATCAGCTGCCAACGAAAGTCTAACATTACGAGGTTCTTCTTTAAAAATTGGCCACTTTTCTTCGATGTAGTTCAATGCAGAACCATCTGCAGGCATTCGAAGAACATTGTCTTGACTTATGTTCTTTGCATGGAAATCCATAAACTGTGCTATACTTTGGCACCTAACAACTGCTGGAAATGTGGAATTATCGGAATATAACGAAGAACTTTGCAAGGCACCTTCTTTGATGCTTTATCGGTTCGATATCTACTTATTTGACATTGTGGGCATTCATTTTCTAATGCATATTGTCCATAATATATAATATGATCATTAGGACATGCATCAATAGCTCGAGAGTCCATTCCAATTTCTTTCATAATCACGGATATTTCTCGATATGTGCATGGAAAAATATTTGACGTCTGTAATAGAATATCACCTAACAATCTACAAAATTCTAAACAATAAGTCAATGTAAACAATATTAATCATCAATATATCATCCAATATACTAATTTACAAATTAGAAAACAATAGCAATATAGGAAACAATTGAACCTTTTCAGTATTTGTGAACATGTAGGCATAAATAATTAACAAATTAAATACCTTAGTATTTGTGTGAGACATGTGTTTGATAAACCATTCAAAACCTTCAGGTTCACCAACAAAAATATAGTAGATAAAAGATTTGTTGTTGATCCTTCATAAAGAGGTTGACGTGACTTCTCGAGTAGAGGATCAACATCATGACTATCATCCTGGTTGTCCTCATCCATTGGAGCAAATGTGTCTTGGATCAATCTATGTATCTCATCTTCCTGATTTGAATCACTAACGTTATCTCCATCCATATCATCATTAATAACTTCATCAGCAGCTTCAATATTCTGATCTCGAAGTTCATCTCTATGTAAAGTAGTATTTCTGCTATTACTTGGAAAATAATTATCTGGAGGTCGACACTTTGGGGGCATCATCTATATATTTAAAAACAACATAGAAAAGTTAGTGTGTATAGAAAATATAAAAATCCTGATAATAAATATTACTAAAATTCATGACACACTGATTATTATAGAGAATACATTAAATATTGAATCCTCTTACCAAGGGACGATATTCATAACCCCCTTCGGCATGCCCCTTCTCCCTATAATGTCTTTGGGCTGTTGTTATTAAAATTCTTCTATTTTTCAAGCCTCTGCAATCATAGCAAGGGCAATAAAATTTTCCATCGCCCCTCACCTCTAATGTTGCTCTTAACTGAGCAAGCTTCCTGTCATTTTCGTTCAATGTGACAAATCCTTGTCCTGACAAGTAATTGTCTTACCTACACCATACCAAACATTAAGTTGTCAATTTTTTATATTTTGGCTACTCCTTTCGATTATGATATGTTTATTTCAAGTGACCTACATCTTTATAATAAGGTCAACATCTTTATAATAAGGTGATCATATGTGTAGAGGATCAACATCATGGCTACATAGATAACATCTTTATAATAAGGTCATATGTGTACAAATGTTTTCTTTATATAATAACGACATATATACCTAACATAAGCTTAGGGTTAGTGTTTATGTATCTTATTAGTCCCTACTAAAGCAGGGAATATAGCAATTAATTACTATCCTTTCACTGATCAGGGTTGAGTTTCAAGAGCAATTCCATATCTTTATCAATGAAAAGAGAGGGAGATTATAGCTACAATTGAAGGGAAAAGGGTATGTGGATTCCATAAACCTAGAATATTATGGAATCCACATACCCTTTTCCATAGAATATACTAACTAGATCCAAAAACCAAAGACAATAAATATGGTACTACACATATTATAATATATTATCTAGGAAAAAACAAGCTAAATGCAATTTGGACATTTGAAAAAAAAATTACAAGTTAAATGAGTACATCAATAAAAAATAACATACTAACCTTGCAAGTTCAAAATCTGAGCTATGTAGATCGAGAATTGGATTTTTTCAACCAGTGGGTGATGGAAAAAATAAACATCTCAAACAAAATCCAAGAATAGTGTCACAACTATAGCAATTGTGTCACAAAGTCTCTTAAAGTCACGTATATATAGATAAAATAGTCAACTAGTCGTTAACACCGACCAATGAGATAGGAAAACTTTTCGTCGCTATTGCCATGAAAGTTCGTCGCTATAGTGACAAAAATCAAGACTAGGTTAAAATAAGATTTTCGTGGATATTGATGAACTTTTGTGGCAATATCGATGAAAATCCCGCTCTGTTTAAAAAAATGATGAAACTAGTGGAAGCGTGGAAAATTTTCTGAGTTCCACTACTCGTGGATACTCATCCTCATTGCACTTGTCGGTTGGCAAGAACTAGTGTATAGCATGTTTCTTCAGAGATTAGGAAAGTGTGGCATAGCCCGATTCACTTCCTTAAGGAGAACAACAGACCCAAAGAAGAAGATGGTGAACAGTGATGTATTTTCCCTATACCTTTCATAGATCCAGAATCACTTAGCCAACACATGGAGGATTTCACCTAAGACTGTCCAAGAGTTTGGACAGATTGTCAATTTTCAAGCCATGCGCCACAGTATGTAGTTGCAGGCGAAGGGGAATATAGCAAAGGAATGGTTATAACTTAGCTACTATGTGACAGTGTAGGATATCCAAATGAAGGTCTAGAAGTGGCCTCATGCATGGAAGGTGCCAGTAATTCCAAGGACATTACCAATAGTACAGACTTAGATGCAGGATAGAACAATCCATGCGCAGTAGACAGGCATAAATAGTGCCAGCAAAAAGAAGAAGACAAAAAAAGGCCAAGTGGGGGGAAGAAACCCACCTCAAAAGAAACGACAGATGCAGAAGAAACCATAAGTTGGTTCCACACAGGATCCACAGCGCACAAGAAAGACACTAGTAGTTACAAGAGAATAGGTGCGCACAACAAAAGTGGGGACAGAGACACAGGATATACCTATGGAAGAAGAAGTTGGACATGAGATGGGGGTGGATACAAAAATTCCAGAGACATCTGAGCCAGCAGATTCCCAAAAGAAGAGAACACAGGAGAAATCAAGTGGCTCAAGGAAGAAGGAGAAGGCCCATAGGACACCACCTCAAACATTGTTGACATTAGATGATTTCGAATTAGTGGCCACAACCATCGAAGATCGTCTATTAGAGGCTTGGGAGAATGCCGAGAAGCATATGGATTCGATTATTGAGTAGGTGTAGGAGGTAAAAATTGCATTGGATAAGTTAAAGATCAGGGTAGAGCAACAACAAAAAGACACATCGGCCAAGACTATGGAAGGAATTTCAGCAGGGGAAATAGTGCAGATCATAGTGCAGGGGAGCGCAAATTTCATTATAACATCTGATATGTTGTACATTGATGAGGAGGTGATACAGAAGCCTATAAAGGAGATAGATACATTGGACTTGAAGTTTCCAAAGATCCCGACAAAGGCATTGTACAAATTGTAGATCAGTGTCACACAAGAAATCTAGTCTAAGGCAAGGTCGGATGCAACAAATTTATAGACAGCACATGAGGAGAACATAACATTGAAGGAAGTAATTAGCCAAGAAGGGAAGGAGAATAAGTTATCGCAGTAGAATATAGAAGATATGGAGAAACACATTGGCGTAGTGTTCCAAACCATCTCGGACAGCACAAGATCAGAGGAAGTATCATCGGAGGAAAAGATGCAGAAAATAGCTCTGGCTCTGGAGCAATGTACGAACCAAATCAAGGAGCTAGAGGAGCGCGCAGTACCCACTACTCCTCCAAAATTAAGAGTGCAGCGATATCAAGATGCAAC
Organism: Picea engelmannii; assembly: GCA_009831015.1. Lineage (NCBI taxonomy): Eukaryota > Viridiplantae > Streptophyta > Pinopsida > Pinales > Pinaceae > Picea > Picea engelmannii. Next base: position 93,261 of record ML799822.1, on the reverse strand, counting down.
AACATATGTGGAGAATATAGCACAAGCTATACAAACGATGATAGATTTGTTGGAGAAAAGTGCCCAACTGTGGACACAATTACAAGAATATGGAAGTTTGTAGGAATTGCAAGGAAAGGAGGATAGGGTCCACGTAGTAATGGAAGACTTGAAATAGAGACAAAATATGATGTCACTGCCTAAAAATATTAAGACAACTATAGAAATGAAGAGTATACAGTCAGAAGAAAAGGAAGCGCATGCAGAGAACATTGCAAGGTAGGCTCAGTTGGAGCCTCTACGGGAAAAGGATCAGCAGTTGGTCTTGGAGATCAACGTAGACAAATAAAATGTGGAACATATAGGCTTGGAGGGGGGAGAAATATTGAAACCTATAGTCACCACGCAAATGGTAGAAGCCACGGTGAAAAAGAGAAACCAGGATTGGGGTCAATGCGAGCAAGAAACATAGATGTATGAAGCACTGGCATAGGCAGTGAAAGATGCAGGAGTCAGTGAGTGAATCCAGATGAGTCATGGTTTCATTGTTGGGGGCATGTTAGCATAGTACAATTTTAGGAGAAATCCAAGGAATTTTTTAAGGAATAAAGGCAGCACCGAAAAATGGGGAGCATTCCAGAAACAGAGGAAAAGCAGCACGAAGGAAAAGTAGTTACAAAGTAGACAAACTACTACAAAGCAATTGGAAAGTGGACAAGCACCGACTTGGAGAATGGTTGGATCGAGGACCAAGCAATATTGAGTCAGTTGGAAAGCAGACAAACCTAGTCCACTAAGGGTTAGGGTTTTTGTAAGGGATTTGTCCCATTTTTGGTATAAGTAGAATGTATTAGGACTGTAGAAAGGGTTGGTTGGTTGGTTGGGTTGTGGTTATAAATTATCTATTTTGTGAAGTCTATCGTGATCTAGGGAGATCAATTGTAATAGAGGAAGAAATGTACAGTGCGTGGCACTGGTTTTGCAGGAATATTAATAAAGAGATGAAGCAACTCATCCTTGTAGACACGGCCCCAGGAGGGGGTGAACCACAATACATTTGGGTAATGTGTGAATGTTTGCATTATTCATGGTTATATTTTATTTAATTAGTTTTATGATGAACATGTTAAAATGATAAAGGAAATAATACTGCGCACTAAAGATAAACTGATGAAATCTATAGAACAACATTAAATGTATGAATGTCATAGTTAGTATTCATATCTGAATCTTATGTTGTAGTAAATGAATATATGTCATTGGGTAAATGGTGTTATAATGGTCAATGAAGTTCGGTTGGAATAGTTGTGTCACTGGTTAGAACTAATATCCAACTAGGGTTAGCATAATAGATGGGTATTTTAGGACTAACAGTTGAGTATATCTAATTCCCCTGAGAGAGAAGCACATCCCATCCCATGGTTGTAGACACCTAAGTCCTGCAGCCACCCATTGAATCCATCTCATGTGATATTGCGCAATGCACTTTGTGCACTATGTTGCCTTCTGGTATCTAGAAGGGCCGATGGTCGAAGGGTTTTTGGTAATCCTATAGTTAGAACCTGGGCCAGCCCATAAAACCAGCAGTAATCTCATCAAGCACCATGTATTCTGGTTTTTCTTTTTCCTGTTTCTTTCCCTACAACTGATATTTGTACATGACGTTCTCATTGAATATGACATCTCTACTCCTAATTGTTTTGTGATTTTCATAATCCCATAAGCGATAACCAAAATCATTAACACCGTATCCAATAAAGGTACACTTCTTTGATTTTTCTTCAAGCTTTGTTCTATTTTCTTTATCAATATGGACAAATTCTTCACAACTAAAATTCTTCAAAAAAGAATAGTTTATTGATTATTGAGATTTTTGAGGTTGGGATTTTCAGGATTGATTAGAATAGACACAGTTTTGTCAATAGATCCTCGATGTTTCAGATCCAAATCAGGATCCATCTTCAGGACATGAGGCTATCCAAATTTTCAAAGAAGTCACTGATCCAGAAACGAAAAACCTAGTCGAGGTATTCTTGCGCTCCACTTTCTTTAGTTACCAAGGATAATTCTATGAACAAACCAATAGTGTAGCAATGGGTCCCCCATTGTCCCCCATTTTTGCCAATCTTTTCATGGAAAATTTTGAAAAGAGAGCCCTGGATTCCTTTACCCTAAAACCATTAAGGTGGAAAATATTTTTTGATGACACTAATGTTCTCTGGCCCCAAGGAAAAGAGGAATTACAAAATTTCTTTCAACACCTAAAAAACATATCCGAAGAAATGAAATTCACAATGGAACTCGAAGAGAATGATATCATCCAATTTCTAGATGTTCTTATCAATGGGAAAATCAATGGGGATCTAGGACATGCGGCTTATAGAAAAAAGACCTACATGGAGAACTATCTCCACGCAAACTCCCATCACCACCCCAGCCAGAGACTAGGTGTCATTAAAAATTTATTCACAAGAGCCATAAGAATATCCGATGAAGCACACCTAGATAAAGAAACAGATCACCTTACCAAGAATTTTAAGAACATAGGTTATACAAACAAAGACATTAAGAATGTAATAAACAAAGCCATAGAAAAAACCCGCGACAATCCCAACATCCCAAAATACCAAAACCCTAATAGAGATGCCTACCTTCCTTACATCCAAGGAGTGACCGATAGGATTGCAAGAGTCCTCATAGAAAAAGATATTAAGACCTCCTTCAAACCACTTGAAACCATCAAACATAATATGATATTCGTCAAAGACAAACTTGACCCTCACAAAGGAAAATGAATCTACAAAATAGAGTGTTCATTTGAAAAATGATACATCGTTGAAACTGGTTGCTCCTTCCAGATTAGGATAAAAGAGCATGGAGCTGACATTAAGAATGAACGCATCTGCATCTCTGCCCTAGAAAAACACTCCCTTAAAACAAAACACCATGTTCGCCTAGAAGACACCGAAATCATTGCCAAAGAAAATCACCTCTTTAAACGACGTATTAGAGAAGCTATTGAAATCCGAAAACATCCTAGTAACCTAAACAGAGATAGTGGGTTAGAATTATTAGAAAACTGGTTCCCTTTGATTCATAGAAATAATAATAATCATTGATAATTATTTATAGAATCTAATACTAAGAATTAATTTATTAAACCTAGTTTTATTAATAACCCTACCTAATTAAAGGGGTTATGAACACAATTACTCATAATTAAAACAATATAAATTAAAATTAATCTAGTTTAGAATAGCTTATGAATTGAACCCTAATAAACTCTTTAATTAACATAATACCTAGAATTTATGAACATAGTTGATTAAAATTAAAATTATAAAACATTGAATTATTAAAAATTTAGAATAAACATTAAACATAAATAACAAAAATGGAAAACCCTAAAAAACTTAATTAACAAATACCTAATAATTGAACCCTAATATACTCTTTAATTAACATAATACCTAGAAATTATGAACATAGTTAATTAAAATTAAAATTAAAATCATTGAATTAATAAAAAAATAGAATAAACGTTAAACCTAAATAACAAAATGGAAAACCCTAAAAAACTTGATCAAGAATAATTTTAATAAAGAATTTTACTAAAAACCTAGCTGACACCTAGGTTTCCCCTCACCTCCAGTATGTAATACCAACTCTTCTCATCATTTCATCCCGGGCTTCATGTCCTAAAGATGGATCCTGATTTGGCTCTGAAACATCGACGATCTATTGACATAATAGTTTACCTTTTTACATGTCCATGCCTCCTCTGGAATTCCACCATCAAAAGGGATTGAAGGACCTTTGTTTATTAAGTAAAAAATAGTATCTACAACATCTTCCCGGAACTGTAAGGGAAAACCAGCATGCAATCTCATACTCCTTGCACGCTCCATGATTTCCCTGTTCATCCTTTCTGACACACCATTTTCTTGTGGTGTTCCTGGAATTGTATTCTCTCTACGAATCCCATGGTATGAAAATTTATCATCAAACTCCTTGCTGCAATATTCACCTCCATTATCTGATCTAATACACTTCAACCTTTTTCCTATCTCATTCTCAACCAAAGATTTCAATTTCTTAAAAGTATCAAAAACATCATGTTTTCGTCAAATGCAATAAACCCAATTTTTTTTTAGTTGCATCATTGATAAAAGTAACATAATAACGAGAGCCACCAATAGATGATACTTGAGCTGGTCCCCAGACATATGTATGCATAAGATCTAACCTTTCACTCTTCTTTTCTTTTCTAACTCTAAGAAATCTGACTCTCTTATGTTTTCCATAAACAAAATGCTCACAAAAATCCAAATCATTTTTTTAAGATCTTCAACAAATTTATTTTATGAATTATCTGCAACCCCTTCTCACTCATGTGTCCAAGCCTATGATTCCATAGTGTTGTATCCACTCTTGTAGAAGATAAAGAGGTATAAGAATTAGTATTACCAGTACATAAATACAATGTACCTACCTTCTCTCCTTTTGTTATCACCAATGATCCTTTGGTGACCTTCCATGCCCTATCTGTAAATATAGATATACAACCTTCACTTGCTAACTGCCCTGTTAAAATTGAAATAATCCTTAGATATGGAACATTTCTTACATCTTTCAACAACCATTGGTTTCCATTTCTTTGCTTTATTTTTACATTTCCCATTCCAACAATTTTGCATAGTGCATCATCACCCAAGTGAACCTGTCCAAAATCACCTTGAACATAATATAGAAAATGTTTCTTATGGGTGTTACAGAAATATTCCCCTGTAGACATGTGAATTTTCCCTTGGATTACAGACCCCTAATACCAAGACAGAAAAACACAAGCGGACACTAACATCCCTTTGAATCTAGTTTAACCAATCATAAAGAGAGGGAGGGAGAAAGGGTGTGATGCACCTTGTTTCGAAGTTTGTCCTCGCTGCTTCCAATTTGAGCTTGATCTCCAAACCCCTTATCATAACTTGATACCTGCAATGCAATGGACATCAAAGAGAAACAAAGAACTCCTACTCTACAAGATTAGATCAAATAAATTCATCTACAAAGATCAAAAGAGCAATAGACAATCCCATGCAAGAATACACAAGCTTGAAGGAAATAGCCCAAGTATATTAAAATGAGAACCCAAAGAGAATACTTACAAAAATGGATGATGACGCATTACTCCAAGCTCCCCTCAACCAGCCCTTGCATGATGCTACCAAGATCATAAGTTTGATATCTAAAATCTTCCCTCTTTTCACAATGGAAATCCCTCATTATATAGGATTTTTTGGCTTAACCACCATGGATAAGATCACTCACTAGATCCACTAAAATGGGATCTCTAATAGTTTTAGGGAGAAAATATCTCTCAAGCATTTTAGGGAGAAAATATCTCTCAAGGATTTTAAGGAGGAAATATCTCTCAAGATCCTCCAAATTAGGATTTTGTTTTGAGAAAATATCTCAATCTCTACTTGAGATTAGGAAAATAATGTGAGGTGGATTCTCACACTAAATTAATTTCCTTTTTATGAATATTAATAAATAATTCATTTGCACATAGTATTTTGACCTTCATATGATATATTTTTCCTCCTCATTCACTAGGGATTGTGACAAATGTTCTTTCATGGTGTCAAGGTATATGAAACACTTAACAAGGTACATATGAAACTTTTATGACACTTGTGACACTTAGGGTGAGGTACTTAAGTGTGGCAATTTGATGTGTAAAAATAACCACTATTTTTCCTACAAAATAAAGAGATCCATCCCATTTCCACATCTCTTCCACATGAAAGTATTGAAATGCTGGTAGAATTTCTACTCATTTTTTAACCCCATTTCACCATGGCTTTCAGTCGCTGAATAGGAGAAGAACACCATTTTCCACACACTCAAGAAAGAATAATAACCCTCCCACAGAGAGGCCACTAGGATATTATTTTCTTCAACAGTTTCTTCATAGGTGTTTTTAATATTATTCTTTCCATTGGGTACAAAGATTGATCTCATTCTATAGATATTTCTACTACATTTTGCAGCTGGTATATTATTTTGTTATTTATTTTATGGTAGAGTTAGATATAAAAGAATGTGGACATGTTTATTAAAGTAAGTGTTATTTTTTTTTTACACATTTTTCTTTGATCTAGAACAACCACTAGAAATGCAAGTTTTCTCACCCTTGCTACAAATTTCCTACAATAAAATGGAGACTCCACTGGGGATATGAGTTTTACTCATGATCCTTGGTTGTGGGTGTGTGGTAAAAACATTTATCACACTTTCTTGTAGGGTTTTATCAATATTTTTAAGGGTTTATGCCTTCCTATAGCTTTCTATCCATTTTTGCAGGTTACAGGTGGAAGGAATCTACTAAGGAAACCCTTGAATCCAGAGCCGCACCATTTTCTCCCAGATCTAGGCCCAACACACTTTTTGGTCATTTTTATACCATTGTTCAATGCATATTCTTTCCCCTTTTCTCCCACTGGTCAATGTAAAATTTGGCCCTTTGTATGTCACTAACCAATGCAAGATTTGGTTCTTTTTCTTCCACTAACCAACACAATTTTTGGATCATTTTCTGCCACTAAACAACGCAGGATTTGGCTAATTTTATGTTGATTAAGGTTGGCTGTCATCGATGTCAACCCTTGAAGAAAGACCCATAGAACAAAGGTTTGGGTAATGTACCCGATAGTGTTTGATGTAAATATGACTCATTTTTGTTTTTTCATGGTTGATAAGAAGTAAATATGGATGAACTCCAAAGTGGTCCCCTTATGGTGAAATCCCTCACGGGAAGACGCTTTGTGGAATAAGAGAACCCATGCTTAATTGTGAAATAATGAAATGAAGGAAAGTGAATTTGTCAGGGAAAATATCCTAGATGGATAGTGTTTGTCATGTCATTTCTGGTGGTATGTGGAACGTCACATAATTCCTCACGGTTAGAGAGTTATGGCCATGAGAAGTTGGAGACCCCAGATTTGGGTAATGGACCCAAGTTTGTTTGATGGGTAACGGTATGAGTTGTGATATATTTTCAGATAATACTATTCTATATGGATAGTACATGTCATTCCATTTCTGGTGGTATGTAGAACGTCACATAACTCCTCACGGTTTGAG
>ML799822.1:37241-58574 GCA_009831015.1 Picea engelmannii | reverse complement strand
GATGATTGTACCTTTTCAGGTACATCATGCTCTTTTGTTTCCTCTTTGTCAGAAGAGGTAACATCAGCTATGGTAGGTTCTACTACTCTCCCAGATCGAAGATGTATATCGTTGCATTGTGCAGGGAGGAGAGAAAGTGTGGGTTGGTTATAAATATCAATGCACTGCACAGCTTTATTATTCGGGTTGGGGTTAGGTTGAACAGGTAGTTGGGGTCTCATCATTTGGTTGTTTGGAGGAGTGCCTGCTGGTAAGGAGAGTGTTTGTGGGAGTTGAGGTAATTGATTTTGAAATGCAGGTTGTTGTCCTCTCCAATTTTGATTCCACTTATTCTGATATGGTTGTTGTTGTTGTGGAGGCCAAGGGGTCCACGTTGAGGGATCAACAAAGGGTGGGTTATTTTGATGCATGGGTGGGTAAGTTTGTTGCATGGGTGGGTAAGTTTGTTGCATGGATGGGTAGTTCATTTGATTAGTGTACTGCATCTGATTGTAGGGATAAATCATTTGATTGAAAGAAGATTAATTGTTCCAACGATTAGAAGATGCAAATGGCATGTTAGAGTTCATACCTTGTCCTCATAGTTGTCATTGCCTCCTCTGTGTCATCAGATAGACAGCTTCAGCTTCTTCATTCCTTGGTTGTAACTCTACCTTGATCCCTGGTAAAGATGGACAATTTTGGGTATCATGATCTTTGTCACAGATAGTGCAGATTGGCTTTTTGTTGAGTGGACATTCTCTTCTTGGATGCTTATCTCTGCACTGAGAACAAAAGATAGACAAAGTTGCTTCTGCTTCTGCTTGCTTTTTATTAATCTGTAGGGTATCCATTTGTGAGGCAAAAGAGCTTAACATTTCAGTTTTAAAATCTTCAAGCAAATTACCTATCTCAGCTCTTATTTCTCCCCCGCTGGCTGATTTTTGGACTCTAGAGAATGTGGTGTCCCTGTTGTTTGATCTGTTTCTTGAAGCTCCCCTTGAACATCTTTTGCATAAATTGACAATTTCATCATATGATTCCTTGGATATATCCCCTTTCCCAAGCATATTCAGCATGTCTAGAGAGTCATCCCTTACCCCTTTTAATAAAATAGTTTTGAGAATATCCTTACTTACATTGGGATGACTGGATCTTTGTAGATTGTATTGTAGTCTTTCTACAAAGTCCTCCAGATTCTCATCTTCTTTCTGCATCATTTTGAATAACTCCTCCCTCTTTTCTCTTGTTCGGCAGTAGTCCTGGTATTTGTTCAGGAATTTCTGTTTCATTTGGTCCCATGTTGTGATTACATGGCCTCCAAGACTCATAAACCATCTTAGTGCATTCCCTTTTAGTGTTGCTGGAAATAACTTTAGTTTCTGAGCATTAGAAACGTAATCATAACTCCTACATAATATATCAAACTCAAACAGAAATTCATCAGGATCCTCTAAAGATAAACCATGAAAATTAGGCAATGCTGAGAGTGGAATGTTTTTCATGGGGGTTGCTCCTCTAGGGAGATCACCTATAGGGAATCCTAATGTAGAAAAAGAATTTTCATCTTTTACCTCTCCTTCTACCTGTTCTTCGTGATGCAAGTCTTCATTGTACTCATCCATGTTTTCTTTTGTCTGCTCCCCTACTGCACTTGCTCTGTCCTCAATGTCTCCTACTGGCTTCTGGACTGTCTCAGGGCTCCAAACTTCTTTCCCTGTTCCAAAATTTTCTTGAAATGAAGGCTGGGAGTTTTGTTTTCGAAGATTTGGTCGTTGAGCAGCAGATTCAGACTTTGATAAGATTTCGTCTATGTAGGTCTTTCTTCCTCCTTTTCCTTTTCCCTTGCCACCTGTAAGGTTAGTGTCTTTGGGGGTTTTCATGTAATCTTTTTATCTAAAGAAAAGAAACCATAAGTGATTTTGAAATCTATAGCTATCTTCCCCGGCAACAGCGCCAAAATGTTGGTCACTATAATTGCTTAATTGATTCAAACAACCAAGTGATACATAAATTATCAACCCAGGGAAGTCTTTTATTTCAAAGATAACCATGCACTATATATGCTCAATTCCAAATGCAACTTGCAGTTGTAGTAAAAGAAACTATACTAATCACACTTGCTTGAATATACTGAAGTTCTGAATTAAATCACAGGAAAGCAACTTCCCTATTGCAGATCTTAAAGGTTAATCTAAGAATCCTGGATTACATTACAAATAATACTTGCAACAGGAAAGAACAACTATTCTGCAATCAGAGAACAGGACCCTTACTCTCAAACAGAGACTTCAGTAATTTGTTTCTGATTAACACCCTTTCATGAAAACAGTAATGCAGAGAAAGCTTAACTCTATCTAGCAGAGAACAAGGCTTATCTAATTCCTTCCTTTCTAAGCAGGAACCTTAAGCCCTATTTCTGATTAACACACTTGTGAAAGATGATTGAGTTCTACAGAGAACAGGATAGTCTGATTCCTTCCTTTCTAAGCAGGAATCCTTAACCCAGTTTCTGGCTAGGCACACTTGCAAAAATCAATGAAGTCTACAGAGGGTAGGATGTTATGATTCCTTCCTTTCTGAGCAGGAACCCTTGACCCAATCTCTGGCTAGCACATTTGCAGCAGTAAAGGGAATCTACAGAGAACAGGATGTTCTGATTCATTCCTTTCTGAGCAGGAACCCTTAACCCAGTTTCTGGCTAGCACACTTGCATAAATAAATGAAGTCTACAGAGGGTAGGATGTTCTGATTCCTTCCTTTCTGAGCAGGAACCCTTGACCCAATCTCTGGCTAGCACACTTTGAAAAAGGAATCAAAATCTACAGAGAACTGGACGTTCTGATCCCTTCCTTTCTGAGAAGGAACCCTTGACCCAATCTCTGGCTAACACCATGAAATCATCACACAAGATTGTTGATGAAAAGAATTACGAATTTCATTTAATAAACTAAGACAGAGTTCAGTAGTGTTTCAACAAATTAGAATTCATTAACAGTAGTGTTTCAGCAAACAAAATTAATCAAATCATAAACAGAGATAAAACTAACACACTTCTAAAACTAATGGGTGAATCTTGTGATGAAGGTGGGCCCTCCCTTCTCACAAGATTCCCCTGAAACAGGAAAGATAGAGATGGATAATCAAAGCAGTCTTTTATTCATCTATCAAAACATCATATTACAATCTGCAAAATTGAAGTACGTACCTCTCTCTGAAGCATTTCAATACATAAAAACTTCGATCCTCGAATGATGATTTCCTCCCTATTAAAAGAGGGAACCCCCTCGATACAATTGATCAAGAATTGCAATGTGTGTCTTAGTCCTATCTTTAGTTGGATCTACTTTCTAAACCAGACTCGGATGTCCTAGTCTCGCGCAACCAAATGCTATTACAGGAGCTGAATGAGGCATTGTTGTTACGGCTGGTGTAAAATCTTCTTCTCGTTGCTACTGATGTTGTTTTAGCATCACAATTTGTGGGTTGTTTTAGCCACGTGAATTGAGCTCTTGATTGTGTCGACATTCTTATGTGGGAGACACGATTGGTGCTTTGTTGACCGCTGACTGTAACGGCTTCCTTGTGTTTAAGCATCGTCGGTCCTGGCGGTTCCTCTGTGTTTCAGCATCTGCAGCTCTGGACTGTGTAACAGCTCTGTGTTTTAGCATCTGCGACCTCAGACTGTACAACAGCTCTGTGTTTCAGCATCAGTTCTGTGTTTCAGCAACAGCGACCTCGGACTGTGTGACAGTTCTGTGTTTCAGCAACGGCCTTAGATGCTAATCTGCAGTTTTGAACACTTATGCATTTCTAATCAATGGTCAAGTACGAGAATGATGTAAAATATTATGCAAAACAAATTAAACGTATAGTAATGAGAAGGGATGTTGTATTACCTTTGGAATGATCAGATAAAGTGATAGTATGAGTGTAAATATGATTGATCAAGAGTATAATAGTGGTAAAATGTATAGGCAAAAAGGTACATAATGTGGTCCTAACAATATTGATGATTCATAGTTGATGAGTAGTTGAAACATGATTGGAACATACTTGGTACATGGTTGGATGCACTTGTTTATGGTACAGGTTGATTACAGGTTGGTGCATGGTTTATGCACTTTTTTATGGTACAGGTTGATTACAGGTTGGTGCATGGTTGATGCACTTGTTTATGGTACAGGTTGATTACAGGTTGGTGCATGGTTGATGCACTTGTTTATAGTACAGGTTGATTGTAGGTTGAGGTACAGGTTGATGCATGGTTGATGCATGGTTCAGATTTATTGGTATAGGTTTACAACTGTATATCTTATAGTGATAGTCTGACAGTGGTTCCATCATTCTACTTCTACTTCAGGGTGGCAAGACGGGGCAAGGACAGGTGGTTGTAGCCACCTTCCAGTTGTAGCCAGAGAACATAGGGGCTTGTCGCCTCCTTCTGGTTGTAGCTAGATAATTGGGGATTTGGAGCTTCCCTCAGGTTGTAGCCTGAGAAACTAGGGGGTTGGAGCCTCCTTCTAGTTGTAGCTGGAAAACAAAGGAAGTTGGTGCTTCCAATGAATGTAATTCTTCAAGACATATAAGAAAAAGCATTATGTGGTTTTCTCCCGATTTTGGTTTCCACGTAAAACTCTGGTGTACTGTATATGTGTATGATTGTTCATTTTTTCATTGTTTATTTACTCTATAGTTATTGGATAATAATGCTTCATTGATATAGCACTTGGATTATATGGTTAAAAGGGATTAAATTGCTCTATTAATGATTCACCCCCCCTCTCAGTAATCCAAAATTTTATTACACTGATCAATGCATGATTTTTCCATTGATCAATATATGAAATGGGCACTTTTCTTCCATTAGCATTATTAGGGAATTTTTTCACCACTGACCAGTCCACATTTCTAGGTATTCTCCAGATTGGTTGATTTTTAAATTTGTCCCTACTTTCAATACTTTATTTGATTGTTGTAGGTGTTGTTTAGGGATTTCATTTTACCTTAGTTGGATAGTTTATTGAGTGGTTTAAAAACACCACTAAACCCTAGGAATTTTGGAACAAACCCCCATGGGATTTTGATCCATTTTTCTCAAGGGGTTTCTTGAGGGTTTGGCTCCTTGTTTTCTATTGTGAATAGGTTGTAGCTTTACCATTTAATTGTTGTCCTTACCCTTTGTCTATTTTTTTTATTTGCATCTCATTTAAATTGCATCCAAAAGAACAAAAATAAGCATATAGGGTAGAACCTTGGATTTGTTTTTATTGTACTTAGTTCTTTATTTTTTTCTATAGCCATTGGTTTTCATTGTATTGTTGTTACAAAACCTTAGTAGTTTGCATTTTCATATCAAAACCCTTAGTGAAAATAAATACCATTTAGGTCCCTTCTTATTACTTACCAACAGGGTTCTACCATTGCAATCTAGTTACATTACTTGAAAGAAAGTTTTCTTGGATTTATTTCTTATCTTCCATGCAACACATTTTCTTATTTTCAAAAATAAAGGTCAGTAGTGAGTACGTTTGATTTGGTTTCTTTCTTTAGTAGAAATTTATTTTATGCACTTTCTTTTAAAGTTGTTCATTTCCTGTAGTTCATTTCTTAATGAGCAATTCACTTTCAGTATTCAAACCAATTTCAATAAAATACATAACAACATCAAACACAAACCACAAAAATCAAAATAGAAAAAAAAACCTTACCTTGGACACCATTTATTCTTCAAAGGGACAATCTCGTAGGATGAAAGGCCTTAAACCAAAGTTTCCCATTAGACGTTCTCTCATCTCCACTCGATGAGGCAAGGACCCCCACCCTAGTTTCTCCTCCAGTTCTAGATCCTGTGAATATGAACCCCCTTCCCCATTGAGAGGTACTAGTGTTACCAATCCCAATGTAACATTCCCATTATAATCCTCATTTTAATTAATGCCTAATGTAGATATGAATATGGATATGGCCAAGTGATGTAATATGTGAATTGTATTTCTAAACTTAATAAATATAATGTGATACCAGATGCTGGGAATATGGATAGAGATGGGGGATGATTAATCCACAAGTGAGAGGAATGTTTGGAAGTGTCTAAGAGGGGAGAAAGGAAGGAATTAATTGTGGGTATTAATCCAAGCCAATATTTCTGAATTTTATTATGATTGGGAAAACCTTCAATTTTCTGGTTGAGTGTATGAGAGTCCAATCATTGAATACCTATTAGGGGATGGGTGTAGAAGTCACTTCCATAGTTATTGGAAGCATGGGGCTGCAGTACAATCAACATTGGGTAGAGTGAGAAGTCAATTGTCTTGGGAAAATAGAGGAAATTTGTAATGGGGAGAATAGGCAATTTGGCACATTTTAGTTTTGGCATGAACAACAAGTGGAGAGCAAGGAAAAAGAGAACTGGAGAAAACCAAGAAGGTTGGGTGAATTATGGAGTGTTTTTTGGAGCATTCTTGTAAAATCCCCACTAAAGTTTTTGGGATTTTTCCTTAGTTTAATAGTGTAGCATTTTGTCAAACACTTTGATGACAAAACCCCCACTCACTGTTGTAACTTCTTAGGTGAATTGATGGTTTATATATTTTTTTGGAAAGTTGGTTAACACGCTAAACTCCACTATCGAAACCCCTTGGTACTTGTTTTTTATGTTTTATGTTTGTTAGTTGGTTTATTGGATGTGGTTTCCAGTGTAGAGATAAGGGTTTGATGCCAAACAATTACATAAAATATATAAAATTATAAAATCATGTTGCTATCACAAATAACTTAGCCAAAGAACTAAAAGGGCACCAAATTCGATCTAATTTAATGCAAAAATGATTTATGATAGACAAAGTACAATGAAAACATCAGCAAACATTACCACAATAATGATATGGAACCTTGTATATTTTCCGTAGACTGTTTCTGTAGCTATTAAAATGGATATGGTTCTAGATGAATGGTTGTATATGACAATGACCAATATTTAGCTTGCATAATAGCAATAACTTGTTCCCAGGAAAAATGGACAACAACTACAAATGATGACGACCTCCCCACAAGGAAATTGACCCCTATATCAATCAACTTTGCCTCTGCAATGATAAAACTCATCCAACAATAGTTATCTCAATCCCCCACACCTATAAATCAACCCAGCAACAAGGTACCTCAACCAACAATGGGAAATCAACCTCATCCAAGTAAATACGCCCTACTGGATGATAGATTCAGTCCAACAAGCAAGAGGTGTTGCCCAGATTCAAGAAAATGCACCCAACATGTGTAGAACTCATCAAACAACAAATAATTTGACTTCCAAGCTAAGATAAAGCTACCCACAACACAAAAAAATGCAGCCACAAGCTAAAACTCACCCTCCTCAAGCCAAAATCGACTTCTATAATAGAAATCTCAGTTCTTGAAAGATGAAATCTCAGTCACAATGAATCACAATGAAAGATATGAGTGATCTTCCCTCTTCGATCAACTAGGGTGGATATTTTCACCATCGAACTCAATCCCAAACTCCTCTAGGGTTTTTCATCGCAAGATCCAAAGCCACAAGAGCTCTCTCAATTTAATTTTTATAAAATAACAAATGCATAATGAGAGAGGGTGCCCTCATTCCTATTTTACTTCCTCATTCACCCTTTTTGGCCCTTTTACCCTTTTTAATAAATTAAAGTGACTTTATAATTTAACTTTAGTAAAATCACTTTATTTATTTATTAACCCCTTTTACTCCAAAAAGTTATTTATTTGACTTTAAAGCATTTTGGGTACCAAAAGTCATTATTTATCCTCTCCACCATTTATATCTCTTCATCCCAGTTCCAAATATCTATTACAATAATGTATCACTCTTAGATAAAGTATTAAAATGACAACCTTAGTGCAATCCATTAAATAATGCTCATTAATGCCCCCAAATTTATGGGAATGGTCGAAATGCTCCGGAACCTAAATTGATTGCATAGGAGTGATCCCAATGATAAATATGATGAGAGGTTATTTGAAAGAATCATATAACTCCTTATAACCACCCGATCTCATTGTTAACCTCAAATTACCCCTATGGTCATGCTGGCATAAACCCATAAGGTCATCTACAACTATAGAGCAAGGGAATGCAGAAATGGGGACATTACAATCCTCCCTTCCCAAATATTTCTTGTCCTCAAGCCACGCCAATACAACACTATGATCAACTAGATGATACAAACTGAAACTAAGGATGATCCCTGGGTCCCAAACCAATCTAAAAGATGGGGATCACCTAGCGCTCATAATATTGTCCCGCAATGTACTAACACAAGAGGCCCCCTAAATACCACTGATCAGTAGAGAAAACTGATGTTGTAAATACTCAGTCCACCATTCATAGAATATCCCACCTAGGAAACCAATCCACTGCTCCATATGAATAGGATCCTAAAAGTAACATCTATCTCCCTCATCTATACCAGCTACCAAATTGTCAACCCATAAAATCTCAGGGTCCCATGCTATCACCAGAAAGGACCCATAATGCTAACGTTGCACCACTCTAATCATAAATATTTGACCCTCCTACATAGATTGTATCCTCCACTCTTTTAACCCCAAGTTGTAGTGTCTCAAAGAATCGTCCCCACTATGAAGGATCATATCTTGCCAATGTTTCTTAGTGAAGTCCCAAGCTGCAATCTCTTTGCCCAATTCAATCCTGGGAAGTGGAAAAGAGAATCTTCCCAATAATAACATGTAAACCTCAGTGTGTCTCCTCATGTTGCTCCTAAATTGAATTCGATCAAAAAATTTCAAGGACCTGGTATAGAATATTTCAACCAAACCAACTCTAAAATCGGGCATCTAAGAGAAGTCTTTGTGGTCACAAACTGATAGGAAATCAATGACACTTAATCTCCAAGTGTCAAAGGGAAAATACATAATACTCTATCACCCCCAACCTACGATAATCATCTAGACATTATCCAAAAAATATCCCAACACATCATCCACAAAGTCCCTCCATGCAAACCTCTCTTGGACCTACTATAAGTGGTAAAGTCACCAGGGTCCCAAAGTAGCATGTATGATGTAAAGCACCCTCTAATCATAGCACTGATTTGCAGGGGGATAACACAAGAATCCACCTAACTGCCCATGATAAGTCAAGTAATCCTAAGTTGTATAAATTCAATCAACTCCTCAGAAGACTGCTACTCCAAGCAACCAATCCTATGCACCCCAGGAGTAAACTCTGGAAAGTGAAGACCGACCATCTCATCTATATCGGTTGTCAAGATATCAAACGTTGTAATCCAAAGATCCCAAGCTAATATCTCCAAGGAACCATCATGTTGATGTTGCACCCCTCTTATCATAATCATATGATCACCATTCTCAAAATTCACTCTCCTCCCCTGGACCACCAAGCTGAAATCCCTAAAAGGACCGAAGTCACTATCCTAGATCATGTCTCGCCAAAACATCTCAGTGAATTCAAATTTTTTCAACCCATGGATAGACTCAATCATGGGTATCATGAGGGAAAATATACCTCACCATGTAGAAAAAATCTCAACAACTCCTCTCACAACATCCCCACAATGACGTAGACCAATCACTGACATGACCCTTTCGATCACCCTCATCATCTGAAGCAGTTTATCATTCCAATGAATGCTCAGATACCACCACCAAATTGGAATTCCACCACTCCCAATGCTTGTTGAAATATCTATGAATTGATCCAACAAAGTATGGATCTCCTCCTTTGCACTCTGCCCACTCATCACATGGTCCAAATGAAATACATCTATCATGACCATAATGCCACATGTCCCATCCAACTGAATCGGGTGAACCTCCCATGTCCCGTTGTATATAATGATGTGTTATTGGATAAATCCGTAGGTTCAGACACTAACTGATCTCCCTAGATCCACCTGGATCTAGAACAAAGCAAGACAAGACATGACTCTTTCCCTAGATTTTGACCATTGAATTAAATAGGAGGCAAGAACAAATAACATACCTTATTATCGCTTCCTATGGTCTTTGTTGCTCCCGCTTCACTCCAGTGCTCTCGTGTAGTCAAGACCAAGACAACACAAACCAACCAAAGTGAAGCCAGCTCAATATATTCAATGATTAACCTATGTGTTTGATTAAGGAATTACACAATAAAGGGGAAATAGATTTATGGGAAAGGGACATGCCATTGTATCATATTAATGGAAAGTAAAGATTACAACCTGAGCCTTGATGTCGCAAACTTCCTTTCAATGGCCCTTGGCTCCGACACACACACTTGCTCAATCCTTGCATGAAGAAGATCAAGACCTTGATAGACTTTCTAGAGTCTCCAAGATGCTGCTTAATGTTCAGTCCTTCACACAATTCTTTCACCAATTCTCCAATAAATCTTGCTTCTAACTTTTTCAATGAGAATTCCCTCAATATATAGGAGAGAATGAATTAGTTACTTGGATAGGAATGATCCCAAAATATCAAGGAATCCAGTACTAGGATAACCATTAAATAGGTGTCAAGAACAAATAGCATACCTTATTCTCGCTTCCTATGGTCTTTGTTACTCCTGCTTCACTCCAGTGCTCTCATGCAGTCAAGACCAAGACAACACAAACAAACCAAAGTGAAGGCAGCTCAATATATTCAATGATTAACCTATGTGTATGATCAAGGAATTACACAATAAAGGGGAAATAGCTTTATGGGAAAGGGACATGCCACTATATCATATTAATGGAAAGTAAATATTACAACCTGAGCCTTGATGTCACAAACTTCCTTTCGATGGCCCTTGGCTCCAACACACACACTTGCTCAATCCTTGCATGAAGAAGATCAAGACCTTGATAGACTTGCTAGAGTCTCCAAGCTGCTGCTTAATGTTCAGTCCTTCACACAATTCTTTCACCAATTCTCCAATGAATCTTGCTTCTAACTTTTTCCATGAGAATTCCCTCAATATATAGGAGAGAATGAATTAGTTACTTGGATAGGAATGATCCCAAAATATCAGGGAATCCAGTACTAGGATAACCATTCGAATGCCAACCCATCCTTCTAGAAGATTCCCTTCTAGAAGCATCGAGAATTCATCTTTTTCCTTGCTTTAGGAAGAGTTTGCACCCTAGCAGTTCAACAAAGTGTGAGGAGTTTGCACCCTGGCTTAAGACAGCCTACGAGAATGGGTCATTCTTGCACCCAAATATACTAGCAGCCTGCGAACCTTCTTCAAAAATGAGTTTTCTGAGAAGAGATGAAAGTAACTTTTCTCAGGAGAAAGTTCTTATGAAGATCCTGAGTACACCATCATCAATACATCATCATGATGACCAAAATCATGGATAACAGAATGCCCCCCAAAATATGAGGTTGGAATCAGTGACAGCCGAAATACTTTGCAAACTGAGTGTGTGTGTATGTCGGAGGTTAGGAGTGCACCTAATCGGAAACCTGTGAACAACCAAGCATCTGCAGAATATCATATATACCAATTCTGATGTAGGCATTCCCATACTCAAATCATAGACTGATGACAATTTTAGACCTGGGTCATGGCCACCGATCATACACTGTGGATCCATGCCATCAAAATGTAGCATAGCCACCAGGAATACACTGTGGATCTATGCGAAAATATTCAAATTGAGATGACATAGCCACAAGACATACAAAGTGGATCTATGTGTCGTAGATCGTACATTCTCCATCACAACCTGGACAAAGATTTGATATCCAAGGTCTTCAATCTCGTCGCCCAAAGTACAAATCTAACCATGTGATTACATGTGCTGAAGTCGAACATGGCAGAAACCACTTGATTACCGGTCATTGATGAAACTATTAACAAGTGCAAGGGAAATCACCATTAAAGTCAATGACTCCCAAGGTACACTAGTACAATCCCTCGAATGTGAATAAATGAGTTGAAGTCGAACATCCGATGGAATCCTTTGATCAGGGATCAATGATGTAAACTCACTGTCGAAAGCGAGGAAACTTGCCATTGAGGCATGCAAGCTCCAAGGTACCAAAAGATTTCTAAGTCTTGATTCCGGATAATGAGCTAAAGTTGACGGAACAAAACTCATCACAGGAGGGCCTTGATGTATCCCCCATCAACGACACGAAATGAGTAACAGATTTTGAAGGTGAAACAGAGTATGATGTAAGTCGAACTGGACATAGGGAAGGCCGACACGGAGAGAATGGATAACTGCAGATGGCCAACTCAATATAGGTTTCAGATGGACTTCTCTTGAACATATGAATGACACGACCAAAGATTTGGTAGCATTGACTCAAAGATGACATAGGGAATGACCTTGTAGCAAATCGCATGAGAGACAAATGGATTTCCCAAACCGGCTTCAAATGATGAATAGCAGGTGTCATGTTCAAGAGCGACACTTACTGGAAATTAATATGAAGATGAAAACATATCCCTTTCCCAAATTTTTCCCCACCATTTCTGGCGAGTACCTCTTTATTTTTACGCAAGCTTGAGGAGGATAACATATGCTTGTTGATGTAAGCTCGTCCTTCAGACGAGTCCCTCGGAGTATGTTTAACGAACCCTAAGAAGGAGTGGTTCGGTCCCATTACGTGCCTGTCAATGTTTGTTTAACGAATCCAGAGATAGATAACTCGAAGGTTTTTCATGATTATAGAGTCTGGAAAAACACTTAAAAGAGAACTCTCTCAGTTCCTTTTTCATAAAATAGTCTAGATGAGACTGAAAAAGAGATAAATTATCGCTCACCAGATGCTTACTTCAAATACTTTATCGAGCGTGAAAATAGCAAGGTCGCTCTGCGATATTTTCATGTTTAGAGAATCTAAAAAGAGCTTAAAGAGGACTCCAGGGGGATTCCTTTTTCGTATAACCTTGTTGAGCCCGAAAAAGTGATAAAAGTATGCTCGATTGCATTCTCATGTATTTACGAGCGCAAGAATGGACAAAGACCACGCTCGAGGTTTTTATATAAAAACCATAAAAAACAATCAAAATCACACGATGACAAAGAAAAATATGTCCGTATCCCTATATTTAACCATCAAAATCATCATGCCTGCAAAAGTTATACTCAAAATGACATTAGGGATTAGGTTTTAATAGATAAATAATCTTAAAAAATTAAATGACATAGTAAAAAGTAAATAAAAATGAGTAACAACTCTTTTACCATATCATTTTTACCTTTCCACTATTTTGAGCTCAAAAAACCCCTCTTTTAACCTTCAAGTTCGGTGTCGGATTGTGGGAGTTACGAAAGACCATTCAGTGAGTCGTCTACGACATTAAGGTAGACTCTTTGTCCTTAACATTTTCATGGTTTAAATTTTGCAATTTTATTGGTTAAATTTCATTTTTTGGGTTGTTTTAACAAGCCCTATTTGCGCACTGCCATTCTCGCAGGCAGGCTTCACGGGACCTACGAGAATGGGTGATTCTCGCAGGTGACCCATGAGAAACCTATGAGGTTCTCACACTGTGCACATAGGGCACCTGCGAGAACCGCAATGCTCAAATTTTTTTTTAAAATTTACCCAAAGAACAAGAACCAATCAATGAAAATTGTTGCTAATCTTCTTTTGGTGCTCCTTGTGCAATTGGCCAGCAAAATGGTGCTTGAATGGTGTGAAAGGGAACATGAAGAAGATAATGCAATGGTCGAAAATCATCCTCCTACTATCGCTGCTTTGAGAGACTGTGGGCTCTTAAAATAATTTTGTATCCCAGGCATGAGGGCCCAAGTCAGACTATTAGAGTACCTGGTGCGTATGTGGGACCCTGATCAGTAGGTATTTCATGTGGGGGCCCACACACTGTCTTTAGATATTGGAGACATTTATTTTTTGACTGGATTGTCTCGGCGCAGGTACTATGTGAGCCTGACAGGTAGTAGAAGTGGTGGGCTAAAGATGAGTGAGTACTATCATATACACTGCGTTCCTGAGGCTGAGAGAAAGAAAGGAAAAGTATCAATTTGGGGGGTACGAGATTTGACCCTCCGTACTATCTTATTCACCATAGATCGGATGGTTGGGAGTTCTGCTCCTCACATGGTGTTACAGATTTACTTCCAGTATGCTATTGAGTGTACTAAGCCTCGAGTGTTCAACTGGGCAGATGATGTGCTTCGTAGTATGAAGAAGCAATTAACCAAATGCAGACGCGGTGACCTGAAGTAATTTGGGTACGGTTCTTTGTTGGTGTCCTTCTTCCTAGAGAGGGTCCCAGTACTGAGGTTGCAGGTTGATTGGCGTTTTTCGGGTCCTAGAGAGCCAAGAATGCTAAGATGGTGTCAGCTGATGGCCCGGCACGTAGTTGGACCGATCATCAAGTATGATGATACTTTCTTTGACTGGCTTCAATCGTAGATGTTGATGATGGATGACTACGCTTATGCCAGGTTGGATTTCCAAGGAGATCTGGACTTGGTACTGCCAGAGGATGCTCAGTGGGGGGACCTTGGTAAGAAGTACACACATTTTTTTCTTTTTTTAAATGTTCTGTGAATTTTTATCATATTCAAATGTTTTTGTTTTATATGTTCATCCAAAGACTAATACAAAATCGTTTGTTGATAACACAGATGTTGGATCTTACCGACCTCCTGGTACTTCTCCCATTCAGCGGCGAGGAGAGGTAGCAGCAGCGCCACAATATGCCGAGGATTATCAAGTGGTGGAACAAAATCTAGAGGGCCTAACCGCAGATATTCCAGACATGACTCTGGAAGAGGTTCCACGACGTGATCAGCGTCATACTGTAGGAGTATCAGCATCCATGAGTTGATTGCTCCATAAGGTTGCTTGGGTAGTTGTGTGTTACCGTGAACGTCATCCATGACGTCACTATGTAGAAGCTATAAGCTTCAGATTTTGATATTTTGGTCTTCGAAAAAACTTTTTGTACAAAACTCTTTTGATCGTTATATATACAAACGACGTCTACCAGTTTATCATGTGTTGTGTGAACATTGATGTGATTGATTTATAAATGATTCAAATGTCTGTCTAATACATAATTAGCCAATGCATCTGTTAATGTATTTAGACATCTAGGAATATGTTGATATTCAATGTAATCAAAGTAACGTTCCAAGAGGTGAATTCACAAATAAACCTGTAACAAAGTAGGACTTCGAATAGAGTAGACATTACTTAACTGTAGTACTACAAGTTGTGAATCAAGTCGCACAACCAAATAACGAATTTCGAGCGAGATAGCATCAACCAATAATTCAATAATGGCGCTATACTCTGCAATGTTGTTGGTCGCACGGCCGAGGCACACACCTCGTAAGGAAATAAGTTCGTTTGTAGGGGCGTAAATTGCCCATGCAGCTGAAGCAAGGTTTTGGGTACTACGGCTAGCACCATTAGCGAAGCCAATATAGGGCAGCGAAGACTCCGACATCTGGAAATCAAACACGACGTCACATAAGGGTAGAGACCAGATAACGACAAAAGCAAACTATAGTAACACACAAAAAGTATGATACATTAAAAATACAAGTACTTGTGCACAGATGAATTTATGCATAGTACTTCTTCAAGTACAACCCATTTCTGGGTTCACTCAAAGGGATACCATCATAATCGACCAACTCATAAGATCTTTTTTCCAAAACTCGTCAAATGATATAAGGACCTCGCCACATGGATTCAAATTTCCCAGCTCCTAACGTATCTTGATCTTGTTCATAGAGAAGAACAAGATCACCTTCGGAGAAAACGCGAGGCTTGACATGCTTGTCGTATTGGGCCTTAACACACTTTTTCTGAGCTTCGATAACTAGTGTGCCATCATGTCAAGTTTCGTTTAATCGCATAAGATAAAATAGATGTTCTTCCTCAGTAGAAGTATTGGGTAGGAGTTCAATAGCTAGCTTTAAATAAGGTATCTCGCATTCGATAGGGAGAATGGCTTCCACACCACAAACTAACCGGAAAAGTGTAAACCCAGTAGCGAACTTGACGTATGTCCGGTATGCCCACAATGCTGAAAAAAACATCGTGTGCCAACTTGTTTTATGAATCCCTATCATCTGTCGGAGCATAGTTAGGAGAAATTTGTTGATTGCTTCGACCTGGCCGTTGGCTTGTGGATAATAGGGTGTTGAGTTATCATGGCGAAGACCCAACTTTTCAGTAAGTTCGGACATCATAAAATTCCTAAAGTGGCTATCGTGATTGGTTACAATAGCTTGGGGAACACCAAAACGAGCTATGACGTGATTAAAAAGAAACAATGTTGCGGTCTTTCCAGTGTTGTCAAATGTCGGCATCGCCTCGGCCCATTTCGTAAAGTAATCAATGGCTACAATAATGTAACCATGCCCCCCGGGTGAGTGAGAGTGACATGTCATGAAATCGATGCCCCATTTCGCAAAGGGACCAACTGAGACCACAGGGTGAAGAGGAGCAAGATGTGACCATATTTTCTTATTATAGGTCTAGCAGGCATGGCATTTTTGAACGACTGTGATGCAGTCCTTAAACAAAGAAGGCCAAAAATACCCTGCGTGTAAGATCTTCTGGGCAGTAGCATACCCAAACATATGACCACCACATTCTCTGGAATGGCAGTCATTCAGAGCTTTCTCAGCTTCGTCGAACATTAGGCAACATCTAAAAATAGAGTCAATCCCTCGACGATAAAGAGTATCCCCGAGGATAATGTATTGACGAGCTTGGTATCGTATTCGACATCGATCAGTACTAGACAAAGTTGGCTGGAAAGTCTGGGTATGGAGATATAAAATGATATCCCCATACCAAAGATCATCAGTGCTAATAAGGAAAAGCGACTCATCGGGTAATGAATCGACTGCTACATTTTCCGTTGCAGAATGGGGAAAGTCGCATATCAACTCAGCAAAACCTAAGGACTTCTTGGACTTGGCACGTTTGAATTCCAAGTCAAACTCCTGGAGTATCACAATCCATTTGGATTACTTGCCCCCGAGCAATTGACGTGTCAGAATGTGTTGCATAGGGTTGCAATGTGAAGTCACTATAGTCTTGCGTGAGAGGATATAGTGCCGGAAGCGTTGGACGGCTTGGATGGCAGCCAAGGCCAGTTTCTCGACATGTTGATACTTGATTTCAGTTGGTGTGAGACTTCGACTCAAGTAGTAAACAACATGTTCATCATGAGCATCATCCTCTTGGATGAGAACCATGCCAATGGTGTAATCTGAGGCAGCAAGGTAGAGGAAATAATCACGACTGTAATCGGGGGGGAAAAGAAGTGGAGCTCGTGTGAGGGACAATTTCAAAGCTTCAAAAGAATTATTGGCAATGGTATCCCAGACAAACTCAGAATCCTTCTTTAATAGCCGCGTAAATCCATGAGTTATCTCGGCATAATTTGGGATAAAACGATGAAGAAAGTTTGCTTTCCCCTGCAAACTTTGCAACTGGCGAAGTGTAGAAGGAGGAGGGAGATTCAGTATCGCCTCAACCTTCAAAGGATCCACCCAGATCCCTTGACGCAAAACAATGAAACCTAGAAGACGGCCAGATTCCACACAAAAAATGCACTTATGAGGATTTAAACGTATATGATAGGACCGACAGCGAATGAAAATAGCTCAGAGGTGGGTAGGGTGATCAACTCTGCGCATAGAATGAGCGGGTAAATCATCCAAATAGGGTTGAACGATGTGCTTTATATCATGAAAAGCATAAGACATAGCACATTGAAACGTTGTGCCAGCGTTCTTGAGACCGAAAGGAAGTTTTCGATAGGCAAAAGTACCCCAAGGACAAACAAAAGAAGTCTTATGTTGATCCTCGGGAGCAATGTTAATTTGATTATAGCCAGAGAAACCATCCATGAGAGAGAATATTTCACTTCCGGCGCAGTCATCGACAATCTGATCGATGAAAGGGGTAGGAAAGTTGTCTTTAGGACAAGCTTTGTTGATATCCCTATAATCAACGCATACACGAATGGTGCCTCCTTTTTTTTCAATTGGGACAGGATTGGAAACCCAGTCTGTAAGAGCCACCAGATAAATAAAGCCGGCTTTCAAAAGTTTCTCGACTTTGAGCTTTATAGCAGCCACTTTACGTGGGTGAACTGGACGAAGGCGTTGCCGGACAGGTTTAGCGTCGAGGTATGTCTTTATCTCATGTACAACAATTGCAGGGTCGATACCTGGCATCTCTTCGTAGCTCCAGGTGAAGATGTCATGAAATTATTTGAAAAGGGAGGTATAGGTGATGATTTCATCAGAAGAACACGAAGCTTCAATATGAACATTTTCAACAATCCCAGGTTTAATGGATATGTCAATGGGAATCGTGGGCGAGATATTTCTTAAGTTCCCTTCAGCAAACACATCGTGTGTAGTCTCGGGAACCGTCGATATGACAACAATGGTCGATGAAGTCAAAACTCGTTGGTAGTTCTCAAGAGTATGTTGCTCCAGAAAGAGGATGGAACGATGATGTCCATCGTCCCAAGGGGTGTCTTCCATGACAGACATGATCATCTCGTCAGTGGGAAAAATAAAATGAAAAGGATCATGGGATAACTTATCAAGAGAGGGAGTAGAAGGTGTTATCAACTGAATAGCCTAGTAGGCAAATTCGACCGGACTTAACGGCATTGCGTCGCCGAAACAAAGATGATCTCCAGGGTCAGGGACAATCCAAGGGTCGTGAGACGTAGGAAGTTCGTGAGGCACTGTGGAGATCGTGTTGATAAAAGCAACTGAAGGGCTTGGGACATTGAGTGGTGGAATGGGAAAATTACCCATTAATGAGGAGTCCTTGAGAAGGCCTACACCGACGTTCGCATAACCCGGTGGGGTTTTAGCAATAAAAGGTACGTTGCTAGTATGGGTATCGGAATTGAAGAAGGCTAGTTGGTCGACTATAACAACCTTTCCTTGGTGAGGAAAACGTACTACATGGAAAAGGGTTGACACAACAGCGTGCATAGAATCAATCCAGCTGTGACCCAACAGAAGATTATTATCAAGGGGAGCGTCAAAGACTTCCACTTCGACTTGGACCGTTTTGCCTTCTAACGTGATGGGAAACGAAGGAAGAACACCGTAGGGCTTAAAACCGGAGCCATTGAAGGATTTAAGAGTATTTTGGGATTCATTCAAAGGAGGAGAGCCAATGGATTTCCAACAAGCAAGAGACATAACACATGTCAAGGCACCCTCATCAATAACGATTTGGAAAATGTTTTTGTCGGAGACAACCACTTGGATCTGGAATGCAAGTTGAGCGGGTAACCTTGGAATGTGATCTTCCAAGTCAAATACTATCAAATTTGCATCTGTCGGATCGATTCCACCGATAGATTTTAACAGTGCCTTCCGTTGTACGGGACAAGACTGAAGGAATTCAAGGGTTGACATCGTAGAGGGTGCTTGGACCATATCTTCAAAAATGTTGTAGTTCTAGGTAGCATGAGCATGAGGATTGAAAGCCAATTTCCGAACGATGCCCTTTGGAGGGGGCCAAAAAACTGTATCGAGGCTCGGTCGTTTGAGATGAAGAGGACTGTTAGTAGGTGGAGTCGAAGGAGAGGGTTGTACCAAGGAAGGAGGTAAGTCATCAACCTTCTCCTTAGAAGGAGAGTAATCTTTGGCTCAAGTAGTGAGTGCAACGTTGTTCTGCTTAGAATCACTAGTACACATCAAAACATAAGATGTTGTAGAAGAAGAAGAGGGTTGGTCATGGATGACCAACTAAGCCTGTTGTTGAGATGGGAAGGGTTGGGACAAAACGGCCGGTGCAGGTGGTTTTGGTGTTCCTTGAAGGAATTTAGTGACCTCGACACGTCGTGGACAATCCTTCGTGTAGTGATAATCACCACAGATAAGGCAAGGGTATCGTGGTTTGCACTTATCCCGGTCATCAACAGGGGTAGTTTTGGTTTGCTCTGCTTAAGAATTATTTTGTCCCTCCTTATTCTTACCTCTCCCCTTTTTAGATTTGTTTTTACCGGTTGGGGTAGATTGCACTGCATTTACCTCGGAAGTCTTACCGGTGGGAGGAGAAGGAGATGGAGCACTTTGAACATTAGAAGAAGCAGATTTAGGGTTGTTGCTTGAAGCGGAATGTGATTGGGCTTGTGCAGTACCAATCACACCGTCAGCTGAATGCGAAGAATCTGGAGTAGTTGAAGTGCTGGAAGTATTAGGATGAGGTAACTCAGGTAGTAAATCATAAAGGGTTCCCGTTTGTGAATAAACGAGGTCAAGATATTGAGCACGACTTATAGCCTGCTCTTCCGTGGCAAAGCCAC
This sequence comes from Picea engelmannii, assembly GCA_009831015.1. Classification (NCBI taxonomy): domain Eukaryota; kingdom Viridiplantae; phylum Streptophyta; class Pinopsida; order Pinales; family Pinaceae; genus Picea; species Picea engelmannii. The sequence continues at coordinate 38,299 of ML799822.1, read as the reverse complement.
CCATGGAAATATCCTTACCGATTTTTTTCACAGATGATTTTGTAAACCATTCTGCCAGTAACTGATCGGGGAGTTCAAGCTTAATGAGATGTCGTCTCCTTCGCCACTCATGGATGTGATCAGATATATGAGTGCCTTTAGTTTATTTGAAGGAAGTCAAAATCTCAGTCTCTGTTTCATAACAGATTAGTAACTGGTAATGCGTAAGGAAATCCATAGCTAGGGTCTTGAAATCAGAGAAGAACCCTCGTGGCAATTCGATATACCACTTTGCAACAGAACCGGTAAGGGTTCGTTGAAAAAGACATAAACGAATGGAGTCATCCATCAATGAGTTGGATGAACACCATAGGTGAAATGTCATAATGTGATTGTTTGGGTCCTCTCCCGGTTTTTCGTCAAAATTAGGAATGTCCGAGGGTAATTTAGTTGGTATAGCAGGCCATTGGGGAGAGTGACGAATTGGATCATTTAAGATCCTGGACAAATCCGAAAGATCCAAAGTGGCCAAGAAGGGTAGTTGTCGATTCACCTGTGGGTACTAGTCGCTTTGGGGAGGAAGCCTTGTCAGCAAACCAGTAGGACCGTAAGTGGTCTGCGCATAATGGGAAGACCCAGGCAGATTCGGTGGTGGTTGGAGAGGATAGTAGTTCAAGGGATTGTAACCTTGAGCAGGGACATGAGTTTGAGCATTTGGACCCCAAATAGGATTGGGTACACCTGGATATGGTTGGCCTATAGTAGGGACAGGCAAGTACTACCCCCCAGTCGTTTGAGGAGGATTTTGTATCATCTGATTCCATTACTGGGCCAAAGAGGGAGGTATATTTTGTCCGAAATGTGGGGTTGGTCCCCCTATCGTAGGTGGCGTTCCAACCGAAAGTTGTGTTCCAATCAAAGGTTGTGTCGTAATTGGAATGTGTTGGAAGATTGGTTGTTGTCATTGATGTCAACCCTAGTCATGGGTTTTGGACCAGAATATTGATGAAGTTATTTGGACATGAAGGAAAATGAAAATGAAGATACAACACCCATGGATGGATAGTATACATCATGCT
>ML799822.1:4294-33742 GCA_009831015.1 Picea engelmannii | reverse complement strand
ATGGTGTATTGTGGTGTATTGGTGTAACTCTTATACTATTGTTCATTTATAATTGGATATAATTGAATGGTTCAAGTATAAGTTGAAAAATGTTTTAAATTGTACTTGATACTGATTCACCCCCCTCTCAGTATCAACAGAATGTGTCCGGTAAGAGGAGGTTGAATCGTACCACCTAGTCCACCAACGGGAATCTACAAGTTTGGTGTAATGGACGGGATAGTGCCACTAGGATTAGGATTTCCAGTGGAAGACAAGAAAGGCCTTCAAGAAGGAAATTGAGGGAGTGTCAGAATAAAATCGAGAATAGGGTACCCAGGAGAAGAAGGACCACCAGGAGAACCGGATGGGGTTTATGGAGGTGTTGGAATAGAAGCATTCAACGCATGGTATCTGGGTGGTAGCATCGGAGTGACATTGGGCGTTCATTGCGTGTTTATGGGATCAAGACTAACCACAGTAAACCCGGTTGGGACACTCTTAGTAGCTGCAAGATGGGCCATTTCGACAGGGAGAGTAAAGTGATTGGGGGTAGTCGACGGTACAGTCTCTTTCTCAGCAACCACAGGGGGGTTGATTTTGGAGACCACAGGTGAACCAAGACCAAAAAGGTCCCATCAAAAAACGCCCGTAGAACAAAAAGGATCTTGTTCCCCCGGTCCAGACGAAGATCTAGAATACACAACAATTAAGTCTCCAGAAGAGTTTGCTCGCATAAAACGTCTTTCAGAATCGGGGTGAAGTCTAAATTCCTCTCGAGTATTAGTAATTCGAAAATGTTGTAGAGAGTCAGTTCATTCCACTTGTGGCATGGTAATGTCTTGGACTTCACTCTGCTGAAGAGAGCCCTCTGGTGTAGCTGTAGATAAGGGTTGAGAGCTTTCAGAATTCTCTAGAGACAAACCTTGCATTCTATGTGAATGACATGGAGGAGCTATTGTGAATGAGTGACAAACTTCACAAAGAAAATCCTAAGGTCAACTTCGAGAAACAAACAACACGTGCTAGTAAACAAAATCTAGGAAGCAATCACCAAGCAAACAAGACCTTCTAATTTCGAAGCCACTAGTTGGTGATGAAATCCAACATCACAACAACGAGACGAGAAGGGGCAGGGCTAGGGTGGAAAAGTTACGCTGACGACCTGCTTAACGGACTTACACCCTGGTGCAAGCTCCCACACATAATCATGGGTATACCCTCCAAGAAGCCCGAGTGAGTTTGGTCAACGTCAATTCTAGGTACCGTGAAGACTTTCCCCTCCACAGTCACCTCGGGTAAGAACCTAGAGAGACAGACCACTGAGGTCACCACCAACAATAATAAATCCTGGGGGAATAGTCGATAGTCCGATCCACACGCAAAGGTAGGGTATCTAGCCCGAAATCAACTCAAAAGGCTTCCACTCATCATTGTGGGTATACCTCCGAGTGACCCCCGTAATACGTGCAATCTTTACATTGATACCAACAAAGCAGGGTGAGTAACTCTGTCAATACCAATGTGACCTCGTGCTTGACCCTTGTGTGAGAAGGGCTTCCCAGGACAGGATGTTGCAAATGGAATTTAACACTCCCTAACACAAGATGCTATTGTGTGTTTTGTGCTTTTGGAGAGTGTATCTCTCTTCCTACTCCAAAGCACTAGCCTAGCTAAATGTTGGTGTAAAGGATCCCTAGAAAAGAGTTACTAGTTAAATTTTATGATTACACAGTGTTATTAAGAGTTGTTGTTTACTCAAAGGAAATGGAGATGAAACTTATGTTGTATGACTCTGACCCAACAATGCAAGGATGAGAATGAAATAGATCACATTACGTTCAATGAATCCTATGTATGGGAGGGAAAGAGAAAGTTTTCTAGATCAACCTTGAACTACAATGCAAAATTTCCTTTAATATGCAAATGCAACAAATCACGCATCAAATAACAATGCTCTATTGCTTCTTTTTCAACAACTTCAACAATTTGATTTTCAATGTTTTGGAAGATGAAAACGATTTTTTGAAAGAAAAACTGTCTTCACTTTTCAAAAAGGACCCTCACTATGCCAATGAGAGTACAGAAAATTAGAAAACCAAAGAACAAGCAATGATAATAACCCAATCCACTCTTTCAATGAAGACAAAAATAAAAAGCAAACCAATATAGTCTTTTCGAACGCAAAATAAAATGATCTTTCAAACCATAATCAAATGACAAAGACCAAGAAAACTCAACTTTCAACCAATCATTGGTTCTTAACTAATCAAACACACTCAGATTCTGAAATCAGAGAGAATGGTTTTGCCAAGAAAAGTCAAGAAACGAAAGTCAAGACAAAAAATGACAAGAAGAGCCTTGATATCCTAAGATTGTTCATGCACGCAAACGAAGACAAGAAAGATACCAATCAATGGTCCAAGAAACTCTTATGGGGTATCTAAACTGATCTGGGCAGTTAAAAAATAACAAAACTCAAATCCAAATTTTTGAAAATAGGAGTTCGTAGGCTTGTAATATTACACAGTGCGAGAATCACTGATTCTCGCAGGTGACCCTCGAGCAAGGTGCGAGAAATTTGCACTGGAAGCTAAAGGTAGAGTGTGAAACCTACCAATTCTCGCAGGATGTAGTGAAGTACAGTGCGAGAATGTCTGAACATAGACAAAATTTTGGAAAATGAAGCAAAATTTAAAAAGGCCTCTGGACCCAGAGGGTCTATCAGGATATCCTGAAGACTAAGAGATTGACAGGAAAGGAGAAAAGTAAAACCAGAGCAAATGGCCACAGAAAAATACCAAAAGCCACAAAGAAAATGGGATGGTTCCCCAGTGGAGTCACCAATTTTTTTATTGAATAAATCCGTAGGTGCGGACACTAACCGATCTCCCTAGATCCACCTGGATCTAGAACAAAGCAAGACAGGACATGACTCTTTCCCTCGATTTTGACCATTGAATTAAATAGGAGGCAAGAACAAATAACATACCTTATTATCGCTTCCTATGGTCTTTGTTGCTCCTGCTTCACTCTAGTGCTCTCGTGCAGTCAAGACCAAGACAACACAAACCAACCAAAGTGAAGGTAGCTCAATATATTCAATGATTAACCTATGTTTATGATCAAGGAATTACACAATAAAGGGGAAATAGATTTATGGGAAAGGGACATGCCACTGTATCATATTAATGGAAAGTAAATATTACAACCTGAGCCTTGATGTTGCAAACTTCCTTTCGATGGCCCTTGGCTCCAACACACACACTTGCTCAATCCTTGCATGAAGAAGATCAAGACCTTGATAGACTTTCTAGAGTCTCCAAGCTGCTGCTTAATGTTCAGTCCTTCACACAATTCTTTCACCAATTCTCCAATGAATCTTGCTTCTAACTTTTTCCATGAGAATTCCCTCAATATATAGGAGAGAATGAATTAGTTACTTGGATAGGAATGATCCCAAAATATCAGGGAATCTAGTACTAGGATAACCATTCGAATGCCAACCCATCCTTCTAGAAGATTCCCTTCTAGAAGCATCAAGAATTCATCTTTTTCCTTGCTTTAGGAAGAGTTCGCACCCTAGCAGTTCAACACAGTGCGAGGAGTTCGCACCCTGGCTTAAGATAGCCTGCGAGAATGGGTCATTCTCGCACCCAAATATACTAGCAGCCTGCAAACCTTCTTCAAAAATGAGTTTTCTGAGAATAGATGAAAGTAACTTTTCTCAGGAGAAAGTTCTTATGAAGAGCCTGAGTACACCATCATCAATACATCATCATGATGACCAAAATCATGGGTAACATGATGGCATCAAATAACAACAATAGATGCCTCTACCACTTCCTGCAAGACTGGAAAGTGACTAGTGCATTGGTCAACCCCAAGGTCATGACCAAGAAATCATAATGAAGTCTAGAAGCAAACATGTGAGTATCCTACTCCCTAGCCCTCATTTGATAATACCCTGGATGAATATCGATCATCAAGGGATATTTTGATCCCTAAGTCTTTCCCATCCACTTGCCAATCTCGGGTAACATCAACTCAAGGGTATGCTTGAGGATTATGTCAAGAGGTATCCCTAGAAGAAACGCCCAAAAAATACATTATACACTATCGGTTTCCAATGAATACTCCTGCATATTTTTTCCTATCACTGAATCATCATGTACCCTCTTGTATCTTATAGGTGCTACTATATCCATCACTCTATTGGTGTCTACTGAACTTGTATTCCAAAGTGTGCACATGTCTATCATATACTTTTCCACCCAATCCATGAATGCATATACTTCCTCGCGGGATGGTGCACAAGGAATTTGCTCAACTATCTCCTCCATAGATAATCCTTGAGCCTTTAGTGGGCTCTCTAAAATGAATAATTCATAATCCCCACAATGAAAAATAGCAATATATTCAAAACCCTCTACATCATACATCTCCCCAAACACTTGCAACTCTGAATGTTCCGCATGTGGGATCGTCACAAGAGGCTCCTCCCTCAAATCATGGGTTCCACTCACACCCTCATGTGCCATGGCTCCCAAATATGATGGAGCCTATAAAATAAGTGATGAAGAGCAGGCCAAACTCAATTGGTAACAAATCTCCTCAACCTATCTTTCCTTGTCTTCAATGAACTTGAGAGCAAGATCCATATCCATGAACAACTGCAAGTAATTCGATTTCATCATTTCCAATGCTTCTTTGATTGGCTGCAATTGAGTACTAGTGACCCCACTTGAAACTCCCCATTTCCTTTCCTCAATTTGAGTCTGGCTGATAATATCTTATATGTGCTTATGAGCACCATCTTCCCTTGTCAACACTTGAACAATATTCTCCTATGAGACCAATAATTGGTCCTTCAAGTTCTTCATGATTGAATGCCTCTCTCCATATTCATCATACCGGCTTGGGTTGTATCACTGTTGATTTTTTGTTTTTCTATCCACTGTAAGAAAACTACCCTCATCAAACCCAATTAGATTACTAGATTATACCATGCAATCTCCAAAAGGTGGGGTAGCATCATGATCAAGCATCGATTCATCAAGGAAAATTTTATCTCCCCAAGGCCTATCAAAGATGGTCTCTAAGTTAACATCAAAGAGACTTGTGTCCCCGATACCATCAATAGCATTTGCTTCTTATTCATCCCAAATCACAGTGTCATTAATTGGTTCTTTTCATCTCAATTCACAGTGTCATTAATTGTTTATTCGTCATCCGTGTCTACACAAATCTCCTTTGTGGACGCAGATTCTAAGGCCTCATAAGCGTCCATGTGCTAATTTGCAGGAGAAGAAACATATGAAGAGTCAACGTTTTCCTCATATTTAGAAGCATCACAATCTTTAGAAACTAGTGCCTTTTTCCTTGGAACCTTCACCTTCTTGACCACTTATACTTAGGGTTCATACTACTCAGGATGTTTGATGGTGAAAAAATCCTTGAATGACATGGCTACTTGAAATGCATCACTAAGTGCCATATATTCCCTCAAATAATCTGTAAACTCCTCATCTTGTTCCTGTTGTCTTGTTTGTTGCCCCTTTGAACCACTAGCTCCATTGTTCTTTGCATTGTTTTGATGGGTTTTCATAACCAAGCTTGTATACCCTCACAGGTAGGGATGATCACAATATTTGATACCACTGTAAAATCTCCACTATTTTGTTTTAGTATTTTTCCTTAGTTTAATAGTGTAGACATTTCATCAAACACTTTGATGGAAAAAAATCCACTCACCACTGTAACTTATTAGGTGAATTGATGGTTTATATATTTTATTGAACATTTGGTTAACATGATAAACTCCACTACCAAAATCCCTTGGTAGTTGTTGTTTATTTTTTATGCCTATTGGTTGGTTTGTTGGATGTAGTTTCCAGTGTAGAGATAAGGGTTTGATGCCAAAAAATTACATAAAATATACAAAATTGTAACATCATGTTTTTATCACAAATAACTCAGCCAAAGAACCAAAAGGACACCAAATCTGATCTGATTTATTGCAGCAATGATTTATGATATCCAAAGTACAATGAAAACATCAGCAAATAGTACAACAACAATGATATGGAACTTGATATATTTTCCATAGACTGTTTCTACAGTTATTTAAATGGATATGGATGTAGATGAATGGTTGTAGATGACAACAACCAATAATTATATTTCATAACAACAGTAACTCATTCCCATAAACAATGGACAACAACCACAAATGATGGTGACCTCCGTACAAGTAAATCCTCCCATATATCAGTCAACTCAGCCTCTAGAATGAGAAACCTCAGCCGAAAATAGTTATCTCAGCCCCCCACACCTATAAATTGACCCAACAACAAGGTAACTCGGTTAACAATGGGAAATTGACCTCCTCCAAGTAAATATGCCCTCTTTGATGATAGATTCAGTCCACCAAGAAAGAGTCATTTCCCAGATTCAAGGAAATGTGCCCAACATGTGTAGAACTTGGCCAACAAAAAATAACTCATCTTCGAAGTTGAGTGAACATTTCCCACAACACCAAAAATGCAACCACAAGCTAAAACTCGCCCTCCTCAAGACAAAATCAACTTCTATAATAGAAATCTCAGTTGTCGAATGATGAAATCTCGGTCACAATGAAAGATCTGAGTGGTCTTCCCACTTCGACCAGCTAGGGTGGATAGTTTCACCACTATACCCAATCTCAAACTCTAGGGTTTTTCATCCCAAGAGCCAAAGCCACAAGAGATCTATCAATTTCCTATTTAGAAAATAACAAATTTATAATGAGATAGGGAACCCTCATTCCTCTTCTATTTCTTCGTTCACCTTATTTGGCCCTTTTACCCTTTTTAATAAAGTAAAGTGACTTTATAATTTAACTTTAGTAAAATCACTTTATTAATTTATTAACCCTTTTTACTCCAAAAAGTGATTTGTTTGACTTTAAAGCATTTTTGGTACTGAAAGTCACTTTTTATTCGCTCCACCATTGAGATTTTTTTATCCCAGTTCCAATGAGCTATTACACCAAGGTACCCCTCTTAGATAAATTATTAAAATCACAACCTTAGTGCAATCCATTAAATAATGTTCATTAATGCCCCCAAATTTATGAGAATAGTCGAAATTCTCTAGAATCCAAATTGATTGCACAAGAGTAATCATGATAATGAAAGATGATGACCTGACCTCTAAAATAATAACATAACTCCTCCAAACCTCCTGAGTTCAATGTTAACATCCAATTACCCATTTGGTCATGTTGGCATAAACCCATAAGGTCATCTACAACTGTAGAGCAAGGGAATCGAAAAATGGGGACATTACAATTCTGGACTTAAATATTGAAGAGCTAGGTTGTCAAGAATGAAGAGTGAACTCCTAGGTGAGTTGCATTAGAACAACAATTGTTTGTTGTTGTTTACTAGTAGTTTTTCTTGGCATTGAGTTCCCTTGAGTTCCCAGTAGAGAGATATTTCGTTACCTATTCCAAATAGACCCGATACCCGATGGACTGAGAGCAATGAAGGGGTACATTCCTTGGGATTGGACAAGTGAAGAGGAAGAGATATGAAGGAAATTCAAGATAGTTGTAGGAGAATACTAGTGGGTTGTGGGATTTGAGCTATGAGTGGATTGTGAGAGACACCCTTCTCTTGTGGATTCCTAGCCCCAGCTCGGGGGTGACTTACTATTTAAATTTGGAACAACAGGTCTACAGTTGGGTGGAACGTCCTTCCCAACCAGCTGGTTGCACAAACATTTTAAAAGATAAATGTTTATTTATTTTCTGATTTTCTCTTATGAGCTTTATGGTTTTGTTTTTACCCTGTGCATGAGAATGATTTTTATGTGTTGTTGTATATTATTATTTGGCTACATTATGTTCATTTACAATGTTGTAGATGCATTTAATTATGGGTATCATATTTTAGTTAAAAATGTGTTTAAATTTGCAGCTGGTAAGCTACATGAATTAATTAGAAAAAGAGATTTTCAAATTTTTGTGTATTTCCATGAGTAATGTTCCTTGTTTAAGTTGGGGGACGTTACAGAATGGTATCAGAGTGATAGGTTCAAACACTGATCCTGTATGGGCCAGACTCAACATGTAAAATCTAAAAATTTCATAGTTAAAAGTTCAAAGAATGTTTGCAAGGTGGTTGTTAGATTTTTCTAGGCAAAAGTGTGAGGAAATTGCCTATAATTTTGGTGAATTCAAGTTCATGGGTTAAAATCCCCAATTTTAATATCTAAATATGCATGTGTTGGACTTGTAATTGGTCGAATTCTAGAAATTATAGTGTATCCATGAAGAATTGAGCGAAATTGGGAAAAACCCCCAATTTCTGTAACAAAATTGTTGGAGAATTCGACATAAGAGTGTCAAAGTTTGGGTGCATAGGTCGAGCTGATATGCTCCAAGCCTAAATTGGCAATTAGCAAGCTTAATTTTGGTTTCCATGGTGGCCCTGGTAAAAATTTCAAAATTATGCAATTCTGGAAAAATTTGAAAATTGAGAAAGTTTGGGTATTTTCCGTACATGATGTCAGCATGACGTGGAGGCCACATGGAAATGACATGGTGAATTTTAAATGGACTACCACAATGGCAGGTCCATGGTGTAAGTTGGTATCATAGTGGCAAGTGACATCAGAGCCACATGCAAGGGTGGTATAGCCAATACCATAAAAACCATTGTCGCATGGGTAGTGAGGTAGTTTTGGTGTGAGGAATTATACCATGCAACACAATAAATATCGTGCCATGTGGAATGTTGTTTGGAATTTCATGACCCAAGGGTTTTTTTAAACCTTGGGCACTTTCAGGATGCAACATTGCATGTCCGTCATCGATCTAGTCCAATCTCGGTCGTTGGATCTGGGAGACATGCAAGTTTGCACGAGCCAAGGTAAAGGTGTGAGATGGGACTCATCCATCTCCGCGACCAATGAAGGGGAGCCACATGGAGTCATTTAGGCAGGGTGGGACCCTTTTCCCATCCAATTTCATATATGTGCCAGCTAGGAAGGTGGGCCCCATAAAATATTGATATTTTATTAGTGTTTAAGGCCGACGTAAGAGAAAGAGGAGAAAGAAGAGACTGAAGATGGTGAGGTAGGATAGGAGGGATAGGAGGGTGACATGGAATCACTTCAAGGTGCCATGTGGATCCATAATGCCACATCAAAATCCACATCAACAAAGATGCCACATAGGCATAATTATCGTTTTGTCTCGAAAAAGAGTATGGAGCCAAAATCTTATTTTGGCCACAACAAGAGAATATCAAGTCATATTAAGATGAAAATTTTGGGCTTTGTTCACATTAAGGAGGGATAAAAAAGTGTCAAAGAGGACCACTTCCCATTTCTGCATGAATTTGTTAGAAATTGAAAAATATTGGTTTTTAAAGATTTGGGTCCATATCATTGGCAAAGACCTAGATTAAGATAAAAAAATTCGAGAGAGTCCAAAAACCAAACATGGACATAACCCATGAATGAATTGAATAAATCCTAAGGGGTTTGGAGTAAGGATGCTAAAATATGCCAAAATCCACTATTCTAAGCCACTTTTGGGAGATTTATGGGATTTTTCAAAGGAGGAAAAGGGTCCCTAGATGGAAAATATGGAAACATTTATTTACTTGACATTTTGTATACTCATAAAGACCGATGGAATTGGTTTAGTGAAATTTTTCCATGAGTGAACAGTTTGGGAGATAGCGTGTTTGGATAAAAATTCGAAGTTTGGAAAAAGGAGTGAAAAAGGATAAAGTTTCCATTTCCATATTGTTGTATTTTTTTACTAGGCCATCGAAATGACAATATGAAAATTTTTATGAGTTTTGTATCATAATTATTATACGTCTCATAGAAAAGTTTCTATGGTTCTTGACAGATTTATTTCTACAAGTAGCAGAAGTTGGTGTCTAAGATTATTTACACTAGAATGAAGAATGTATAAAAAGGGAAAATTAGCAGTATTCAGATGACTACAAATTTATGCTCAGATCTCATAATTGAGAAAGAAAGCAATCATTGAAAATCACATGGAGAGGATAGTCCATCTATCCACCCAAAAAAATGATCTAGGTAGTATAAGTTACAGTCAACTCAGTGACAAGATGACTGGTGGAATTAAAGAGCAAAAAAACTATGTATTCTTTTCCAAAATTGTGTATGTATATATTTTTTTCTAACATAAATTTATTTGCATGCACATTTTCTTGTATAATTGAGAGGTACAGGAGGGAATTTTGGTTCCTATATGAGAACCATATCTATGGAAGATGCCCAAGGGTCCTATAGTCATGAAGTGGAGTTCAGAGGGCTAAATGTCAGTATGGGAAATGCTGAGACATAATCTGAATGGAATAAGGAAGAGGCAAGCACCTACAACTATGAGAATCATAAAGAGAGAAGTGCATAGCTATAGGAAAAATAATGAAAATATTATGAAGGCTCAGGAAGAGATACTTCAAAGCCTGAACATGTTGTAGAAGAAATCCGATAAAGACTCTGGCACAAAGCAAGAAGCTAGTGCTAGGAAAGTGACATCATCAAGACCCCATAGAAGAAGGGATGAACATGGGAATGAAAGGAAGTAAAGAATTATGAGCAGGGGCCATCATTACCTACATAAATCCACTAGAAGAGCTCATGCAATTTTAGGGCCAAGGAGCAGCCCAAGTGTGTCCCCTGTGAGGAGACAAAGGACAAGTCTTGAGGGAGACACCTTGCAAGGTTGACTTAGTAAAATCAAGCCACCTAATTTCAATGGTGAGCACAGAAAGGGAGAAGAGGCTAAGGCATGGTTGTTGGAAATGAAAAAATATTTCTAGATGTATGATTATTCCTACAGGGTAGAAGCAAGAATTGCAACATACCACTTGCAAGGAAAGTTAGCCATGTGGTGAGATCAGCTTAAGAAAGATAAGCATCTTAATGAGAAGATGATCTCATAGAGGAATTTCAAAGGATATTTCCAATATAAATATTTTTCTGAGCAATACTATGAAAATAATATGAAAGAGTTATTTGAACTCAAGTTGGGAAGCATGAAAATGGATGAATATGAGAAAATATTCTTTCAATTGTTGAAGTAGGTGTACTTCGTAAATGATGAAAAGTTCAAAATACAAAGGTTCCTAAGTGGGTTACCCTCTTTCTATAGTGAAAATATACAATATGATAACCCAAAAACTTTGGAGTAATCCATATGGAGAGAAAAGCATCTTTATGAGCAAAGCAAAGGGAAGCCAATCTTTCAAAAAGCTTGGAATGACAAGATGAAGGGTAAAAATAATCAAAGGAAAAAAGGTTTTAAGCCACCCTTTTTCAAGAATGACTCTCAAGAAAATCAACAAGGACAGTCAACCCAAAATGAGCACAAGACAACAAATTCATTTGGGAAAAGGCCAAGGAAACAATCTGTACAATGTTGGGGATGTAAGGGAAATCACTTATATAGGGACTACCTTCACAAAGGTGAAAGAATGAATATTGTCCACAACATTCAGGGGATGAAACAATTGAAGACATGGTAGGACACATGTCAAGGATTTATGTAGCTGTTATCACTGAAATTTCATTTGTATCATTGCACGTAGATGGTTAAAGAACACATCAATGCCAACAACAATTAGTCCACCTACAACACTGAAATGTATTCCAAAAGGAAAAAACTATACAATTGGAAAAAATTGACATGCGCAAATTCACCAAAGGAAGCGCATGCACAGTGCGCAGTGTGTGTGTGCCAACATAGCCCTCGGAATGCATAATGCACCAAGTGCGTGACTATGTCTGATAAAATCCCCACACTTCTATAAACGACGCATTTATGGATCTTATCGGCCCCTCAACCACTTATAGACCAGCTCCCACCACGATTTGACCTTCATATCTGAGTGAAATCCGAATGGGAGGTTGGTCAAGGACTAAAGGGTGCCCTAAAAGGCCCCTTGTTCACACTATGAACCAATTACATTTTTCCATGTATGAATGCTATAAATAAGAGCCATGGGTTCACTAAGAAACCAAGATCTTTATAGTATTGTTATGCTGCAAGATTCTCCCTTGAGAATCCTATTTTCTCTTTGGAGCCTTCAAACACCATTGCAATAGGCCATTCCACTCACCTCTTGAGGGAATATGCATTGTTTTTCTTCACCGTTTTCCATTTCTTCCATTGTATGAAGAGCTCTCCATTAGAGAACTCAAGAACCCTCCCAAGGAGGAAGAGGGGAATCATAAGTCCCTATTTTTCTCTACGATGTTTTCCCTACTAGTATATTGATCCATTGGTAGCATTATGTTGGTCATTTGATTGATTTTCATGGTTCCAAGTTTCTTATACTTTTGAACATTTATTTCTTAGTTTTTTTAGTTTATTTCTTTGTTTATACATGTGTTTGGGTTTGGATTGTTTAATCACTCAAAAACTTCTATCTTGTCTAGCAAACTCATCTAGACATGCAAGTGTTGTTGTTTTGCTCACCCAAGTGAAAAAACCAACACAACAACAGCCTTGAAAAACAAGAAAGCAGAGTATCAATCCCCCATGATTGAAGTGAAAGGTGAGATTGATAACCAACCCATAGCAATTTTAATTGATTTTGGAGCTATCCATAGTAACATAAACTCTAACATTGTTGAAATATTTCAATTGCAAAGGAGTAAGAATAAGAATTCTTGGTTAGTTGAGTTAGACATAGGGGATAAGAGAAAGATCAATGAGTTGGTTAAATATTTCCCAATAGACATGAATGGACTCAACACAAAGGTAGATGTGAACATCCTACTACTGGGTTCATATGATTGTCTAATTGGCATGGATTGGTTGGAGAAACACCATGTTTTCCTACATTGTTACAATAAGACAATAAATTGTCGTGATGAGGATGGACAGTAAGGAAAGATTCAAGGAATTATGAGAGTTGTAGCTATTATAGAAATTCCATCCATGCAATTGAAAAAGATTTTCGGAAAATGATGTCAAATTTGTGCATCTCGTATGGAAGAGACAACTAGTGATAAAACAACAAGTATTGAAAACTATCCAATATTGAGGGATTTTGAAGATGCTTTTGGGGAAATCACAAGATTTCCACCAAAGAGAGACATTGATCTCTCTATTAATTTGTTTCCGGGAGCTACCCTAGTGTCCAAGACACCTTACAAAATGGGAACACTAGAATTAAAAGAGTTGCAAATGTAGCTTGAAGAGTTGTTAAATAAGGGCTATATAAGCCCAAGTGTGACACCTTGAGGAGCCCCAGTTTTTTTTATTTTTTTTAAGAAATATGGAACCTTAAGGTTGTGTATTGATTTTAGACAGCTGAATAAGGTCACAATAAAGAACAAGTATCATTTTCCAAGGATTGAGGATCTTTTTTATCTGCTTAAAGGTGAAAGAATATTTTTGAAGATTGAATTGAGGTCAAGTTATCATCAAGTGAGGATAAAATAGAAGACATCAACAAAACAACGTTAGAAAAAGATATGGGCATTATGAATTCATAGTAGTTCCATTTGGGCTATCAAATGCATTAGTTGTTTTCATGTGCCTAATGAATGGAGTGTTCATGGAGTACTTGGATAAGTTCATTATTGTTTTCCTAGATGATATTCTAATATATTGCAAGACAGAAGGAGAGCATGAGCAACATTTAAGAAATTTTTTGCAAATTTTAAGAGAACATAAGTTGTATGCCATGTTAAGTGCATCTTTTACCAAAACAAGATTCACTGCTTGGGGCATATTATTTTAGAAAAGGGGATAGCAGTTGATCCTAAGAAAATAGAGGTCATTAAGGGATGGATAGTGCCAAGAAATGTCACATAGGTCAGATCATTTATGGGTCTTGCAGGTTATTACCAAAGATTCATAAACAGGTTTCAAATATTGCAAGCCTAATCACTTCTTTGCAAAAGAAGGGAGTGAAGTTTGAATGGAATCCCAAATGCGAAGAAAGTTTTCAGCTGTGACGTACCCAGTCACCCACTAAGTCATGTCACCACCTTACACATGCTCTGATACCAATTTCCAATGTTAATCTAGAAGTACATTGCGCAGTATCTACTTAAAACACAATCCATGCATTATTACTTGAAGTAACGCGTTCAGTCCAGTCTTGATTTGTGCCATGCAACTTATACAGTGGAAGCAACAATCTCTTAACAATATGAACTTAAGAAATGGAAGTAAATAAAAAACTGTGAGCACTAGCATATTGATAACACAACATAATTGTGCGCACATTCATCTAGGGGCTACGTCCCACTTATGATTTCATTGTGCGCAGGGTATATATCCTTAAATGCACACACATGAATTCCAACCTCTTGATGAACATAGGCTACAATCATATGCACCTGACCACTCAATCTTGTTCTTGACGATTCATAACCAAAATCACAAGGTTAACTTAACTGGAAAGACTAACCTTATTGGTCATATCCATGCACAACTATGAATACATGCTATAAGCACCATACTTACATGAGCATGCAGAAATTAACAAAATAACAACAAATACTTATATGTGACAACATACAAGAATTAACCCATGTCAAACATAGATAAATATACACACAGTAAACAAAACAAGAACATAAAGAACACTTATCTTTTATAAAATTCACCAACTACGTTGTTGACTCCAATGTCCCTCACAACCATAAACACTATTTATCATAATCTTTCAGCAACAGGTCACCCCTAAGTTGGGGCTCAACTCTACCAGGGAAAAAGGGGTTCCCAGCGACAATCTAAGGTCTAATTCTCAACATAATTGATCAGTCCTAGGTGCCCGCTGCTGCACCTAGCCCACAATCCCTCATTCCCCATGCACCTGTCACACCCAAGGAAGTGTTCCCCTTCTCTGATCAATAGTCCTTCGGCTACCCCACCTCCCTTCCCAGGGTTACTAGTAATAGGCCGGAAAGGAATTCTTTGAGCCCTACAACTAATGCTCAGTGCACCAGGGAACAACTCTCAGAAAAACTCTCACCTAGAGAGTATGCCCATGGGCCTGTCCACCCAAATCTTCGGCAGTGAAACTTTGGATGTAGTCTCACAACTCCTTACAATATTCTTTGTGCAGATAGGGTAATAATTGGATTTTCTATACAGTTTGAACCCCTTTTTCACATGAGATCCTACAACATGAATTCCTTCCCCAAATCCTAGATCATCTCCCTTGCAATAATCATTATAATCCCCAAAATACACTAAGGCCAACAATATATATTGCATGCATTCCACTAGACACTTGACATCTTGAAAAGTAGCTTTAAGCCACTTGGAGACCCATTCCCTACCCTTGGGAACTTAGGATAAAATAATATATATCTAGCATTATACTTTTCCTGGAAGTATTANCCCCCCCCCCCTTTTCCCTTTTTCTGATGGAGTAGGCCCCCCATATCTTTTCGCCTAAGTCAGTCAACGCGCAATTATGCAATATTGTATTAATAATCATGATTATAATTACATGGATAGGTGCATTGGCCTATCTACGTCCAGGCTTTCCAGCCTCATAATCACACATGATTTCTAGGCTCAATACATAAACAACTGTTCATGCACACTAAACCAAGTGTACGAAACATAGTGCAATGTGCACACTTGCTCAAGTGCACGCAACACATACATTGTTGAAATATTAATTAATTATCGAGAAATATTAATTAATTATTGAATGGATAATTAATTATTGAGATAGGTTGTCAATGATGTCAACCCTTGAGCAAAGTTGCATGTCGAAGTAAAGTGGCAGTAAACATAAGATAATTAATTGTTGTAGGGATAATTAATTATTGTAAGAATAATTAATTATTGGAGGGATAATTAATTATTACAAAGAAAAGTAAAGTGGGAGTAAACATAAGATAATAGGTTGCATGTGAGTTTCATGTCATCATGAGTTTGCATGTCATTAAGAAAATTCTCTTTATAACATAAAGAAGAGTTCATTGCAAACCACTTATGTGTATTCACTTCTGAGAATACAGGCTGGAGATCTGAGGTATTGAATTGAAGACAGAGAAGTCAAGTGAAGTAAGGAGTTTGCAGGAGCTGATAGTATAGAGACTGGGTTTCATACAGGAAATCCTTGAGTATATCCATGAGTTTCAGGAGGAAAAGTGCAGACATCCGCGGGCTACAGTGACGTAAAGTGTGGATACCCACGGGCGTACAGTACACACAGTCACGAACCTGTGAGGAAAAATCCAAGAAGATCGGGGATCAGGAACTCAGCCCAACTTCACGGTAAAGGTATGTCTTCCTGCATGTGTTAGAGATTTATTCAGATGAAATCAGGAATAGGTATGTCTCAGTGAGTTATGAGCACTTTATTTGAAGAAATATTTTGTGGATTTTGGTATGAGGTGTGTGTGGTTGCAGTATTGATGAGATAGGGATATCAGTAGCAACACCAGAGGTATTATGAATAGAAGCAACAATAGGTTATCAGTTATAGTAGTAGAGGTAGTGATAGGGTAACTGTCTACAGTTATATTTTAGGGCGGTTGAATGGGGAAAGGAAAGGGGGTTGTAGCCTCCTTCTGGTTGGAGACAGAAAATTAGGGAGTTGGAGCTTCCTTTAGGTTGCAACCTGTAAAAAGGGGGTTGGATCCTCCTTCCAATTGTAGATGGATAAATAGGAAGTTTGTGCTTCCAATGTACTCTTTGACAAATAAGAAAAGAGATCAGTTGTTTTTTCCTGCATTGGGTTTCCACGTAAAACTTCGGTGTAGTGTGCTTATGTGTTGTTTATGCATTGATTTATGGTATTGATACTATATTGAATGTTGATTGAATATCATTAAATATTTATATTGTGGTTAAAGAAATAAAAGTACCAATACTGATTCACCCCTCCCTCTCTATATTCCAGCAATTGGTATCAAAGTTGATCCTTCAGGAAGCAATCTAACCACTGGAAGGAGATCATGGAATATGCTAAGATTGGAGCACCAAGGTTTGATGGATAGATCTATACCTTCTGGAACAAAAGGATGAAAATCATTTTACAAGAAAAAGGATTTGATGTTTGGAAAATAGTAGTATATGGGTATACAACACCAACCACTCCCCCAACCAAAAGAGATGGAAAAAAGATAAGCGAAAACAACTCAAAGGCTAAAGGTACTATTCTGAGAAGTTTAGTTGATTCAGTTTTTGTCAAAGTTATGCATTGTGAATCATGATAGTGCAAAGGATCTTTGGGATAAACTCCAAAATATTCATGAAGGATGTGTGAAGGTAAAGGGATCTAAGCTTCAAATTTTCAGAGCTAAGTTTGAACAATTGAAGATGAAGGAAGATGAATACATTGCAGCCTACCTTATGCGAGTTGACGAAGTAGTCAACACTATTAAAGGATTGGGAGTAGAATTTGATGACTTGGTGGTTGTTCAAAAGGTATTGAGGTCTCTTCCTATGAAATTTGATTCTAAAATATCTGTGCTAGAAGAAAGAGAAGATATTGGTACATTGAGCATGGAGGAGCTGCATGAAATATTTACAGCCTATGAGATGAGAATAGAACAAGAGAACCCAGTCACAAAGGAAACAACTTTCAAGGCATCCAAGAAGACAAGGAAGAAGCTCAAGAAAAGTTCAAAACCAAGTGGTAGTTGCAGTGATGATTCAGACGAAGATGAAGAGATAGATAACTTCATGAGAAAATTATGGAAAGGAACCGGATAGTATAAAGGTATGCTTCCATTGAAATGTTTTAATTCTGATGGTATTGGTCATTTTGCTTCTAAATTTCCTCACAGGAATAAAGACAGTGATGAAGAATAATTTTATAAAAGGGAAAATAAATTTCAGAAGGTAAACAATAGAAGAAACAATAATAATTTCTTCAAGAAAAGTTTCTACTCAAAAGAGGACAGTTCCTCATCAGACGAGGAGGATAATGACAATGACAGTGATTCTGAAAGAGTAATCTTCATGGAAGTAGAAGATGATTATGAAGAATAAGGTGAAGTCAATCTCATAGCAGAGCTAATCAATGCATTAGAAGAACTCAGGAAGGAAATAAATAAAAACAAGTCACTCAAGACAGAGTTAAAAATGAAAGAGGGATATCATAATTCCAACTCTGAAGAACTAGAGCAAATGATCACAAGTCTAAAAATTAAAATAGAAGAAGACATAATACTTGAGGAAATTCTTAGAATTCAGTTTGGAAGCAGTAGTTGTTAAGCCCTAAATAGTGGCACATTACCCCTTAATTGAGGAATATTACATTAGTAATGTTATTTTATTTATGTCGGCTTGGGTCCATTAGTTGTAATTGTACCTCCTAGTCTCCTATATATACCAAGGAAACCTTTTCATTTGGAATCATCTTATATTTGGAAATTTATGTCGTGCATAAGGAGGTTTCCCCCTAGAAGAAGCTTATTATCTGAAATTCTTTCTTTTTCAAGGCGTTGAATACTTATTCTAAGGTTTTTTTTATGCTATTTTGATATTTGGTTCTTAACATTTGGTATCAGAGCTCAAGGTCTTGGGGTTTCGCTGCTACATCTGAGACATCTTGTAATTTTTGCTATAACTTGTTTTCTATGAATTTTCATAAGGAACCCCTTGGAGGATATTTATTATACGGATCAAGGTACATGGGGTTAAAATTTAATATATTGAGTCCTTATACTTTCATAGATATAACCTGTGTAAGATAGGGTTATGTAATCATACTGAATTTATTCATTGCAGAATTTTCACTATAAAATGTTTTTTGTAACATTTCAGACCCTGAAACCAGGAGGATATTCGTAGAAATTATCAAAGT
The DNA here is from genome assembly GCA_009831015.1 of Picea engelmannii. Classification (NCBI taxonomy): domain Eukaryota; kingdom Viridiplantae; phylum Streptophyta; class Pinopsida; order Pinales; family Pinaceae; genus Picea; species Picea engelmannii. The sequence continues at coordinate 14,939 of ML799822.1, read as the reverse complement.
AGTTGTGATAAAAATTTCATCTTCTGGGTCATCCTACGTTTGTAGATACACCCTATGCAAGATAGGGTATCTGACTAGTCATATTAAATAGTCTCAAACACATCTTCTAGGTAAAATAGTGATATCTTCGTCAGTGAGTACCCAAATTAAGTGATACTAGTTGCATTGGACAGTGGACAATCTTTAGTATTTCTGATATAAGTTTCAAAATCAAATATAAGATATTGTGATCTTGGCACACTTTACAAGTACTCTCTCCTGGAAGGGACAAAAATTAGCAAGGTGTTGGGAAGTTACAAAAACTTCCATTTGGCACATCCAATTTTGATCAGGCCTATGGCATTGCATAGAATATGTATTAGAGAACTACAAAAAGAAATTATCATAGGTAGAAGGGCCAAAATTTTGGAGATACAGCAGAAGAAAGATCGTCTAGCAGAACCACCTTGAAATCAAGATTTAAAAGTGACACTTGGCCAACATGCCACCAAAAAAGGGAACTTATACACCAAATAAGCCTCCAGGTAGTCCTACTTGGACTCTTGATGAAGGTGAAGAAATGCGCAGGGACATAAATGATTTATAAAACAAGACAGTAACAAAATATTAACTACAAGGGATGATGGATTCAACTAAAGCTAAGATGGAGGAAATAATGGATATTAAAATGGATGGTTTAAAAAGGGAGATCATGGAAAGATTGAAAAAATTCCTAATAGAGAAAATGAATCCCATGAAATTCATGATGAAGACACAAGGAATATGAATCAAGAATGGAGAAACTCCAACTTTGAGTTGAAGACCAACCACTTTCCTAAGATCGATATGAGGAAGTTTGATGGCAAGGATCCAATCACATGGATACTTCAAATGGAGCAATTCTTTGATCTATATGATGTGCCACATACACAAAAGGTACGAATTGCTTCTTTATATTTAGAACCCAATCAATTTGTGTGGTATCAATGGATTTTTTCTTGCAAATCACTCGTCACTTGGACAATTTTCACGGAAGAAATGATAGCACACTATGAGGATACACAGAGCAATACCTTCTTTAGCCAATTGATAAATCTCAAGAAAAAGGGTTCAGTTGCAAAGCACATTGAGGACTTCCAAAGATTGAATATAAAGGTAACATATATTCCATATGAACACTTGATTGTGTTGGAGATATTACACACTCACCTAGAATTATTTTCCTAAGTTTGATAGTCCAATGTTGAGAACGATTCATTAGATGAGAATATTCTCTCTAGATAATATTTCCCTACAAAATAGGTCGTTCATCTTCAATTCAGAGTTAGTTACACTCAGTTAGACTAGTGGAAGTCACTCATGCATGGAAACATTGGTTGTATCACTAGGAGTTGCATGTGTCTCTCTCACTTCCACACATGTGTCTCAGTTAACTGATGATTGCATGGATCAGTTAACTAGGACTAGGTGGCAGTTCAGTCTAGTGTCTATTAGTGAGTGTCTAGATCTCTCTAGATCACTACTATGGTGCATTAGTTACTCATGTTGTAACACCCCTGTTTCCCCCAACTTGTAATTATATAACTGGACTGGCCAAGAACTATGGAAAACTCATAAATGTGAATATGTGATGTAAATGGACCTTGAGGAAGAGGTCAATGAATGTGAATAACATTCTGAATTTATTGCAGGACTGCGGATGAGGGGATGTACAGAAAAAGAGACCATGATGGCGGTGGAGGACACCTAAAAAGGTGGCGTTAACATCCACTGAGAATTAAATACCGTATTTGGACTCCACTGGCCCGGAGAACCAAAAGCTGCTCGCTGGCCCTGAAATTCAATACCTCGCAGGCTGGTAAGCGAATGGCTTGATGAGGGATGGGATGGTGAACCACCCATCCGTAGAGCCGTCAGCCTGATCATTGTGAGGGTAATCATGCCACACACAACCTCGCGAGAGGATAAGGCATATGGTAGAAGCAATTGAAAGGGAAGACGCGAGGGGAACTCTGGCATTACGCAGAGTGAGTGATAGTAGAGAGGAAGGATTGCAACCTTTGCTCCTAGTCACTGGCAGACAGAGAGACGCAGTCTCACTACATCGTGGTCTCAGCTCGAGGGTGGCTAGTGGTAAATCCACTGGGAGTCGCTGAGCCTACAGTTGGTTGGAAATGAGCACCCCTTTCAGTAGTTGCCCATACTTCTGGTGTCATTTCTGATAAGCGTTTTATATATCTTGCATCTTGAAATTCATAGACTGATATATGTATATACATGCTCATAGAACTGTGAAATTGTGAATGATTTCAGTGTTAGAATGTTTGTGTAGTGTTTGATAAGAATGAATAGATATATTCTTATAATAGAGGAAACCATGCATGACTTATGTTGATAAAGGGATTTGATTATGCATGAGCTGAACCGAGTCAGACTTCCAGTCCATCCTTGGGAGTTTGTTTCCTTTGTCGGTTTCCAGGAATGCCCTGGATTAGATCTCTTCACAGAGATGTCCTTCTTAGAAAGGTTCACCAAGAACCCAGAAAATAAAAAGGACTTGAACGCGCAAGTCTCAATAACCCTGTACGAAGAGGAATGACCCTCTTAAGATTTCGAGGTAGCAGCATAGGGATAAGTAACAAATCGACGGATGAGATTCTATTGGAAGAACCATGGTCATTCATGACCATCAGATTAGCGGAAGTAGTAGGATTGTTATACCCCTTACTCCTTTTCCCTCTATCTTCGTGAATAGCGAGGAAATCGGGATCGTAGGTTCCCCAATGTCCATGAGAACATTTGAACCGATGATCTTTCCACATCCACGAAGTAGTGGAAGAATGCACAAGGTGGGACAATCTGAGCCGTTGGATCTCATTCAAAAATCCCGTCAGCCATTGGATCAGGTTAAGATGCTCGGAGTTTAGTCTCCGGAGTGGGTGCAGGGAGGACGAATCTAGACCATTAGATCTTGGTCCAAATACCCATTAGCCTTCAGATCAGACCGGAGCTGTCCGAAGGTTGCCATCGAGAGTCGGGATATCGACCTTCCCGTGGACAGGAGATCAGGGAAGTTCGAAGGGAAAACCTCGGTAAAATCTGAGCCGTCCGTTTGAAGAGACAGGTGTCAAAAATCCGTAGAGAGTCGGGATATCCAACATCAGGAAATCGGAGTTCCCAAGGTCATGAGAATTAGGACTCTATAAGTCTCAAAATAGCGAGATCAGATCTGAACCATCCATCAGGGTTAGATACGTGGTGGAGATCTAAAGAGAGTTGTCAAATCAGGATTCCTGAGGTCGAAAGAACCGGGACATCGAAAGTCTCGAAATCCCATAGGAATCGAGAGTCGTCCATCTGAGGAGGACAGGTGGTATAGATCCAGGGATCTCGTGAACTTGAAAGTTCACAAGGTAGGAGCCCAAAGGTTGGATGCTCCAAGTCGCGAGTGGTGAATCCATGAGAGGATCAGAGCCGTCCATCCGAGGAGGACAGGTGGCAGAGATCCAGGGATCTCGTGAACTCGGAGGTTCGCAAGGTAGGAGCCCAAAGGTTGGATGCTCCAAGTCGCGAGTAGCGATGTGCCGAGAGCCAATTACGAGAGAACACATGGAAAAACTTCAAGGTGGGACCCGCGTGATTGACGGGTGGACACGCATTGCCTAGAGAAGGGAGTAAATGCTCTGTTGACTTCTTGTGTCTCGGGGATTCGCGGGAGAAGGGCATGAGAGCTCAACACCTAAACTCACGAAGCAGAAAATAGCGAGAGGAGATAGAGTTTAGCCTAGCCAGAGGTCATGCGCAGAGGATGCTGACAGAAGGAAGCTATACCCTTCTCATGACCTCAGGTATCGATGAATTGTGAAGAAAATTCGATGGTCTTTGACTCATGACCCGCAAGATCGCGAGTTGTGAAAGGTGTCTGCATTTAGGCACATATGTGGTCCTATTGAACTAGAGGTTAAAGAAAGGGAGCTAGTGCTTTGTCGTTAAGCGGTGGGTAGATCTGGACGGCCAAAATCTACACGCCCAGATCTACGGCCAGGATTTCATTCTGAAGCCCCCTCGCCATTCTACCTTCAAGATTGGACTCAATGGTATCGCTGAGTTGCGAAACATGAAAAGGCACCTGGTTTGTTTGGCCTATGCTCCTAACCCACGATCACAGGGAGGTGAACAGGGAAGAACTAGCTTGCACTAGACCCCCGTAGGACTTTGGGGATTATGTTCCTTGAGGAAGAACGAAAATTTTACTACGTTATAGTGGGTATGTGACAAATTGGTATCAGAGCATGGTTACAACACTCGGCCTGATTGGGCTCATGCATGAGCCATGCATAAACTCCGTTCGAAGCACCCCTACGAGGAGTAACCCCCTAACTTGACTCTCTGGTCCAGTATTAAAAACTTGGAAAATGAGAACCCGACTGTGTACGCAAGTGAAAGAAGTTATGAATTTATGTGCAATTTATAAAAATGAATTTAACTCTTGACTAACAGCCAGAGTTTTTCTTTTCACTCAAGCGGATGATCAACCGCGGGAATCTACAAACACAGAGAATGGTGACTCACCAAGGGGTGGGAGAAGGCTCCCACAACAGAGATGAAGAGTCTGACGAAAGAAGAGCAATAGGAACCCCTCCAGACCTAGCTGAGACTATGAGGAGTCTCATGGTCGAATTGCAAAGCTGCAAGGCTGATATTGAAAGGATGATGAAAGAACAAGAAAAGAAAACTGAAATTAATGCAGTTCTACTGCAGAGCTTATCCGACCTACAGCGACAAATGTAGCTGTTAGGACCACATAATGTACCTTTTTGCCTATACTTTTTTCCACTATTATACTCTTGATCACCCATATTTAAACTCATACTATCACTTTACCTGATCATTCCAAAGGTAATACAACGTCCCTTCTCATTACTATACGTTTAATCTGTTTTGCATAATATTTTACATCACTCTCGTACTTAACCAATTGATTAGAAATGTACAAGTGTTCAAATTGCAGATTAGCATCTAAAGCCTGTTGCCGAAACACAGAACTGTTACACAGTCCAAGGTCGCAGATGCTGAAACACAGAGCTGTTACACAGTCCAAAGCTGCAGATGCTGAAACACGAAGCTGTTACACAATCCAGAGTCGCAGATGCTGAAACACATAGTTGTTACATAGTCCAGAGCTATAGATGCTGAAACACGGAGGAAACCGCCAGGACCGACGATGCTAAAACACAAGGAAGCCGTTATAGTTAGCGGTCAACAAACACCAACCGTCGCTCCTACATAAGAATGCCGACATAGTCAAGGGTGCAATTCACGTGGCTGAAATAGCCCGCGAATTGCGATGCTGAAACAACAATCAGCAGCAACGAGAAGAAGATCTTACTCCAGCTGTAACAACAATACCTCCTTCAGCACCTAAAATAGTATTTTGTTGCGCAGGACTAGGACATCCTATTCTAGTTTAGAAAGTAGATCCGATCAAAGATAGGACTCAGATATACATTGTGATTTTTGATCAATTGTATTGAAGGGGTTCCCTCTTTAAATAAGAGGAAATCATCATTTGAGGGATCCAAGTTTTATGTATTGAAAAGATTCAAAGAGAGGGACGTACTTCATTTTCAGACTGTAATATGATATTTTGATAGATGAATAAAAGACTGCTTTGAGTATCCTTCTCTAGCTTTCTCATTTCAGGGGAATCTTGTGAGAAGGGAGGGCCCACCTTCTTCACAAGATTCACCCTTTAGTTTTAGAAGTGTGTTAGTACAATCTCTGTTTATGATTTGATTAACCTTTGATTGCTAAAACACTACTTTTAATGAATTCTGCTTTGTTGAAACACTACTGAACTCTATCTTAGTTTATTGAATGAAATTCGTAATTCTTTTTATTAGCAATCTTGTGTGATGATTTTATGAGGCTAGCCAGAGATTGGGTTAAGGGTTTCTGCTCAGAAAGGAAGGAATCAGAACATCCTGTTCTCTATAGATTTCTATTTCTGCAAGTGTGCTAGCCAGAAACTGGGTTAAAGGTTCCTGCTCAGAAAGGAAGGAATTGGAACATCCTGTTCTCTGTAGATTTCAATTACTTCTGCAAATGCACTAGCCAGAGATTGGGTTAAAGGTTCATGCTCAGAAAGGAAGGAATCGAAACATCTTGTTCTCTGTAGATTTCCATTACTTCTGCAAGTGTGCTAGCCAGAGATTGGGTTAAGGGTTCCTGCTCAGAAAGGAAGGAATCAGAACATCCTGTTTTCTGTAGATTTCAATTACTTCTGCAAGTGTGCTAGCCAAAGATTGGGTTAAAGGTTCCTGCTCAGAAAGGAAGGAATCAGAACATCCTATTCTCTGTAGATTTCCATTACTTCTGCAAGTGTGCTAGCCAGAGATTGGGTTAAGGGTTCCTGCTCAGAAAGGAAGGAATCAGAACATCCTATTCTCTGTAGATTTCAATTACTTCTGCAAGTGTGCTAGCCAGAGATTGGGTTAAGGGTTCCTTCTCAGAAAGGAAGGAATCAAAACATTCTGTTCTCTGTAGACTTCCATTATTCCTGCAAGTGTGCTAGCCAAAAATTGGGTTAAGGGTTCCTGCTTAGAAAGGAAGGAATCATACTATCCTATTCTCTGTAGATCTCAATTATTTTTCACAAGTGTGCTAATCAGAAATAGGGCTAAAAGTTCCTGCTTAGAAAGGAAGGAATTAGATGGCCTTGTTCTCTGTTAGATAGAGTTAATTTTCTTTGCATTATTGTTTTCATGAAAGAGTGTTAATCAGAAACAAAGCACTAAAGTCTCTGTTTGAGAATAAGGGTCCTATTCTCTGGCTGCAGAATAGTTGTTCTTTCCTATTGTAAGTATTATTTTTAATGTAATCCGGGATTCTTTAGATTAATCTTTAAAATCTGCAATAGGTAGGTGGCTTTCCTGTGATTTAAATCAGAACTTCAGCTCATGCAAGGCAAGTGTGATTAGTATAGTTTCTTCTACTACAACTCTAAGTTGCTTTTGGAATTGAGCATATATAGTGCGTGGTTATCTTTGAAATAACAGACTTCCCTGGGTTGACAATTCATGTATCACTTGGTTGTTTGAATCAATTAAGCAATTATAGTGACCAGCAGCAACATGAACCTGAGATGCAGAATCATGGTCGTATCAGTGGCCATACTGAGAGAAGCACGTCAAGAAAGGTCCACCCTAGAGGTAAAGGACCAGTGCCAGACGATTCCACTGAGAAGGAAGCTGGTGATTCAGAAGGTTCTTCCAGCAGCAGGACCAGTTCCTATTCTCAAAAAAAATAGAAGAATCTAAAGACTTCCAAGAATCATAAATTTGAGGAATTCAGAAAGGCCAAACCTCCCTCCTTCAACGGTGAGATAAAGAAGGGAGAGGAAGCCAAGGCTTGGCTACTTGGACTAAAGAAATATTTTAGAGTCCATGATTTTTCAGAGAACTTGAAGGCCCGAGTGGCCACTTTCAATCTGAACAGAAAGGCTTCCATCTGGTGGGAAGACCTTAAGACTATGAAAGGGGTCCATGAGGAGGACCTGTCTTGGAAACGGTTTGAGAAGTACTTCCGGAAGAAGTATTTGTCGGAAAGGTATTTCGATGAGAAGGCTAAAGAGTTATATGAACTTAAACTGGGACAACTTACTATGGAGGAGTATGTCAACAAATTCCTCGACTTACTGAGATATGTACCCTACATCAAAGTAGAGAAGGCGAAGGCACAACGCTTCATCAGTGGGTTACCCAAAGAATATCGGAACTGAATCGAATTCGACAAGCCAAAGACCTTAGAAGACACTATACGAAAGGCAACATATTGTCATGAACAATATGGACATCGGGCAGAGTCTCGTGGAGACTGGAAATAGAAGAGTGGTTCGAGATTTCAGAAAAAGGGGAGAAAATCCTCAGGGTTGAAAAACTACAAGAAGAACCACAGAATGAACTTTCCAACCCGGAGTGTACTCCAGCAGAACTTTCCTTCAGTGGACGGAAATAAAACTTCTGGACCTATATTAGTAAAGACTGATAACCCAAAGAGGAAACCTTTGGAATGTTGGGATTGCAGAGGAGAACATCTCTGGAGAGACTGTCCACACTGACAACAAAACAATTGAAAAATATATAACATGCAGGAAGCTACCACGGTCAATGATGTGGCAAGGAGTGTGCCGCAGATCTATGCAGCCTTGGATAATAACCAATCTGACCACCAAGCTTCAGTGGTGGAAATAGAAGGTATGATTTTTCAACCATCTGGTGTCTATTTTGATTGACCCTGCTTCAAATTTGAGTTATATAGCCCCTAAAGCTATTGATAAATGTAAGCTATAGCCACGAAAACAAACTAAGCCATGGTTAGTACAGTTAGCCACTGGTACCAAAAGAAAGGTGGTAGAGGCCATACCAGCCTGCCAATTAATGTTGGGTAAATTCTCCACCCAAGAAACCCTTAATGTATTACCCCTGGGGTCATACGACCTGTTGATTGGTATGGACTGGCTAGCCACCCATAAAGTCAAACTAGACTGTTACCATAAAACCTTAGAATGTGTGAGCAAAGAAGGACAAAGGATAAACCTCCAAGGGATCCGAAAGTTGGTCTCGGTGAGACAAATATCAGCCCTGCAAATGAGAAAGTATTGCCGAAAGGGATGTTCCCTATATGCAATACAGGTACTAAAAATAATCAAAGGCGCTAAACCAAGCCCCGATGATCACCCTATCCTAAGGGAGTACAGAGATGTATTTCTGGAAGAAGTATCGGGTCTACCTCCAAGAAGAGATATTGACTTCTTGATAGAACTCGCACTAGGAGCGGTGTCGGTGTCTAGAACACCCTACCAGATGAGCACACCTGAGTTAGTTGAACTCAAATTACAATTGAAAGAAATGATGGACAAGGGTTATATTCGACCCAGCATGTCCCCATGGGGAGTACCAGTCCTGTTTGTGAAAAAGAAGGATGGCACCCTTAGACTATGCATAGATTACCAACAACTTAATAAAGTAACTATAAAGAACAAATACCCCTTGCCCAGGATCAATGATCTATTCGATCAGTTGGGAGGTGCGTCTATTTTCTCAAAGATTGACTTGAGGTCGGGATACCATCAAGTCTGAATTAAGGGTGAAGACATCCATAAAACCTCTTTTCGGACACGGTATGGTCACTATGAGTTTGTGGTAGTGCCATTTGGGTTAACCAATGCCCCTGCCACTTTCATGTGCTTAATGAACAATGTACTCAGTAAATTTTTAGATAAATTTGTACTAGTTTTCATTGATGACATATTAATCTACTCTAAGAATAGAGAAGAACATGAAGAACATCTTAGACTTGTGTTGCAAGTGCTAAGAGAGCATCAACTCTATGCTAAATTTAGCAAGTGTGACTTCTTTCAGAAGCAAATACACTACTTGGGACATGTTCTGTCTAAGGAAAGGGTAGCAGTAGATCCTAACAAGATCAGGTCTATCATGGAATGGCCTACCCCAAAGGATGTCTTAGACATCAGGTCCTTTATGGGATTGGCAGGATACTATAGGAGATTTATAAAAGATTTCTCCAAGATTGGTTGTCCAATCACTGCCCTCCAGAAGAAGGGAACAAAATTTCTGTGGACATAGCAATGTGAAGAAAGATTTCAAACCTTGAAACATTTACTAACCCATGCACCCGTGTTGAAAATCGCTGACCCAGAAGATGACTTCCTTGTGTGCATAGATGCCTGTAAAGAAGGGCTCAGAGGAGTCCTTATGTAGGAAGGAAAGGTGATCTGCTACGAATCCCGAAAATTGAATGAACACAAGGTCAATTATGTGACTCATGATCTAGAACTGGCAGCCATAGTGCATGCCTTAAAAATGTGGAGGCATTACCTCCTGGGAAGGAAGTTTGTACTTATGACGGATCACTGTGGATTATGGTATTTGTTTGATCAACCCAAGCTCAATGCTAGACAAGCTAGATGGATGGCCCTCCTTAGAGAATTTGATTTTGAAATAAAACACATTAAAGGGAAGGAGAATAGGGTGGCCGATGCCCTTAGCAGAAGCATGAGAACAATCCACCTGGCAGCGGTGAGTACCTATGAGACAGATGTCAAGAACAGAGTCAAAGAGGTACAAGAAACAGATCCCTTCGTCCGAAATGAGACCCTGTACCTACAGCAAGAACCCGCTGGAGAAAAATATGAAGGCTATCAGATGACCAAAGGAGGCCTGCTCACTTACAGAGATAGACTGTACATCCCCAATTGTGACGACTTGAAGAGGTTCATCATGGATGAATTACACAAAAGACCCTACACTAGTCACTCAGGATACCAGAAAATGATTACTGCCACTCGGAAACAATTTTATTAGCCTGGATTGAAAAAGGACACAGCCAAATATTTGGCCCAATGCATAGAATGCCAACAGGTTAAAGCAGAACATCGACACCCAACCGGATTGCTGCACCCTTTACCCATCCCAGAATGGAAATGGGAAACCATCTCCATTGATTTTATCACTGGATTACCCACTTCAACCAAACAGAATGACGCCATTATGGTAGTGGTGGATAAACTGAGCAAGTCTGCTCATTTCATCCCCGTCAAATTGACCTGCAAGGCGATAGATATCGCACAGGTATTCATGAAAGA
>ML799821.1:120960-142358 GCA_009831015.1 Picea engelmannii | reverse complement strand
AAGGTCAGATCTTTGCTTGTGCTTCTACATCTTGAATATATTGTGATCTTCATGTGTTGATGAATCTTGTATGCACTTAATAACTCAATAAATTAGTAGTAGTTAGTGATTCCAAGAAAGAATTTGGCTTGGGATCATTACAATATACCCTAAGGCATTGATATTTGATCTCCAACGTTGAAGTTTTAGTGTACAAAATTACTTTCAAAACTTTAAATTTTCAAACCCTAACTAACAAACTAACCTATTTAGGGTTGACATCACAGTTGGATATTTCATCTTGACGCAACAAAACTTGAATATAAGCAATTAAGTGATGATTTCAAGCATTTATTGAACAAATTGTTGATTGGATATACTGTTGGCTTAGTCATCTCTTTGGATATTGATGAATTGATGGTCTTTCATAAGCTAATTGACAAAACGTTGACTTCATTTTATATCTATTGCATTGCTTATTTAATAATATCAGATAGTTATTGAAGTACTAACCCTTTGAGTTATAACCTGCATATATATATATATATATATATATATATATATTGTGTTGCTATTATCTTGTCCTAGGCAGGTGTTTTCAATAGGGCATACACTTCTTTTATTGGCTGATTAGCTAGACTGTCTGACATTGGTGGTAACCTGTGAGGAGGGAACTCCAAAAATTGACCTCATATCTTCTGCCTCTTCAAACCCTAGGTTACCAGGGACGTCTCCCTTGGGCTAACCTCCCTAAACAGAAAGAACCTCCCCATCGAGGTGACATTGGGTGGGGAAGGTTCCTGTTACGCCAGTTTGATCTTTATCCTTTAGCCTATGACCTAAACTACAAACCATGCGATAACAGACTCATAAGTCACAGGGATCATAGCAATGTCAATCATGTCTAATAATCAAATTACCCAAACATGTGCATCAAACCCCCCTTTACCCAAACAAATGCTCAAAGACGTTATGCAGTTTAACAAGCCTGGTTTGGAGAGGGTCTCAGGATGTATGAGATGGTGTAGGGAATGTTTAGGCAAGGGGTGCAGTGATAACAGGGAAATGTAGGTCTTACCTGTGGGTGCCTCTGTAGAGGATGAGTTGCACCTTGTCATTGATGCTATTGTTTCCCAATCCATTCAATGCCTTTTACTCTTTGTCTTATTGCTTTTTCTTTTCAAGAGAATAGCTGGAGGACACTGTCCTAGCGTGGTGACCAGTGGTGACAACATTACCGACAAGCATTTCATGGAAATTAGAAGGCTGGCTCCTGATGAGACTCTCTTTCTCTTGGCTATGCCACCAAGAAGCAGTTCCCTGGTTTGGTGACTAGATGGATGGAAGTGTCATACCGCTAAATGCACATGGACCTAATAGGCTGGCTCATGATGAGACCTTCTATCCACCAACTAGATCTTGAGTTTTATTTTATTTTACGGGTCACCTTTTCTTGCCGAGAAGCCATTTATTGCTTTCTCTCGAATCCCTGGGCGAAGCATGTCAAGGTTTCATTTTGGTTTTTAACTTTTGCCAGCTACTTTTACCCTCTGGGCCTTTAGCCCCTTCTTCCCACAAGGCAAGGTACAACCCTTACTAGCTTGGCAAACCCAATGCCTGAACCAATGTAGGGGAAAGATGAGAGGGACAATGATGAAAAGTGGTAAGTATGGAAGGAATGGTGATGACCTTTCATAGACCCACCCAGTGGCAACTCATCCTTAAGGGAACCAACTTACTAGGGCACTCTGTCATTCCCCCCAGGTATGGACAAGTTAAAAAGCATAATTTCCAAGAAAACGTCGTGAAACAAAAGAGAATTCAGTGCACATATTCAAATGCTTCGAAAATCAGAGTGACACATACCATGATACCTGGACTCATTACTTCATGGAGCAAGACCCACTGCTACTTCAGAATCAGACTGATGGGATGGATGTTGTTGCTGCTGATAGATAGGAGGCGCTGAAGAAAAGATAGGCCCTTTAGGTCCAAGCTCAAGTCATATGGATCTCGGTACTCCATGTCTAGGACCTGTGGGCCTCGAGACATAATCTCCTTAGTTATGTTGGGGATTTGGGGGATTGAGGAGCTCTCTCCGTGGATATCATTTGTATTTCACATGCTTGGAGCCTAATGGAAGACTGGAGGTATATCATTTTTGTGTGAGGCTTTCCTTGTGCAATTTCTTTCCACATGCTTATTTTTGTGTTAGGAAATCCTTGTAGCATGTTATGAATGCCTTGTAAAGAACCATGTGTCAATTGCATAGAATAATGTGAGAAATTACCCCTTTTATTTCTATTGTTCTTATGTTAACTTTTCATATAATAAACTAAATTTTTTCTAGATTAACATAGCCTCACGTTCATGACAAATTTTTAAGTATGGCACCAATAGCCTTCCAAGGTAATTTTCTGCCATAAAAATCAGCAAGCTAAGGCTGATTTGTGGCATGCATAGCAGCCCCTATTGCTTTACATTCTCATGCACTTGCCCTCTTTGATCTATGTTCCCCTGACTCCATTTGCCCAAGGTGTGATTAGGCACTTGGTCTTGGGGTTTCTACCTTCATATTCCTTTCCCAAACCACTCACTAATCCATTATACTACTACCACCCATTTTGTTAAGGCTTACTCTTCAAAAAAAAATCGCCTTGTGCCTCCACTCCATAGCCTTAACAATCGTATCTTTAAGGAAACCCCCCTTGAGTTGGAGAAGATCCAACCAAAAGTGTGTGGAAGAGCTACTGTGGTGATGATGGGTATCCTTCTTGAGTGCACAAAACTAGCCCCTTGATGCTTAGGACTGTACATCATACAGGGGTGCTTGATTTTGTTGTAACAGATCCCATTAACTTAATTATTTCATATTGATTTCCTTACTTACTGTTCTTACAGTATACTTGTGTTTTCAATCTTGGGACAAGAAAATGGTACCATGCGAGGATGTATATTATGGCTGTATTTGTAATATGTATTCTAAAAGTAAAACTGTGTCTCTTGCTTGCTAGTAATTTCATCACTGTATTTGTAAAGCTTGGGGTGAAAGTTTCTTATTTTTATTATGGTGATATGATGTCCAAAAAAATGACTATCAGTTTATCACTATGACTTGCAAGGAGTTTGCTATCAATACACTGGCATGAGAAACTATTATAAAATATTGTTTATTTCCTTTCAATACCTGCAGATCCTAGCCAGGCAACAAGCTCAAAGGGAGGAAGAGCTTGCGCAGCGTCAGCGACATATTGAGGCCCTTCAAGTAAATCTATCATGCTCTGTTGTTTATCTAGGTTGAACAGTGTGTGTAAATGTGTGACATTTGTGTCTTTTTTTATAAAAGAAGTTCGGCTGGTTTTGGACAGGAAGAGATTGCTGAGCTTGAGCATGAGAATCGTCTCCACCATCAACAGGTAAGAACCAAAACATGCAGATTTTCAGTCACCATTTCCAGAAAAGGCCAATTATGAATATTTTATGACCAAGTCCATGCATATTAAGTTATTATGGTCGAGGATTGGCATTATCCAGAGAAAATAATCTTCATGTCTCTTTTTCAAAAATCTTGGTTAGTGATTTCAATCTATGTTTTGAGTCTGGACTCTGAAGTTCATTGCTGACTCAAATGCATCCTGTTTGTATTCTCTCTCCTATGCCTGAAAACATTTTGTTGCTGTATTGATGAAGGTTTCAATTTCTATTTTTTTTATAACCAACTGCATCCTGTCAACTCCTCCAATAATCGTTGTCTGATTAAATTGTAAAGTATCAGTGAAACATGCCCATTATGATGTATGATTTGTCCAGCAGTTAAAGACTCTTTAATATTTCTTCACATTGATGATAAATGTTTGTAAATCACTTTCCAGTTTCTGGCCTGCAATTCCTTTGAGTGTGTAATCAAGCGATCAAAGATCCCTCTCTAGTTGTCAATCTGCAAGCCATTTTCATGTCAGTCATCTGAACGATAAACCTTGTTCAGTTGATCTGGAAGTTCTTTTATCTCATTATAGGGGGACCTTTTGTTGGGATTTGGGTACCTTGGAAAGTGGTCCCCATGTGCTTATGAGTCTCTAAGCACAAAGGGAGAAGACTATTACCCTTGTACTTTACTTTATGAATCTAATTTCACTTTGACTTAGGAGATTTAAGTCAAAAGTGAAATATGTCACTTAAGCATTAAAGTGACAATTAGTTCACAATGTGAGTGAATTAATAGACATAAAGCAACTAAGGAAAGTGGGTTTCCTTAGTGAGATTTTTGGATGAGATCTCACTCATTGATTAGACTTGGCTAGATTGGATTTAGGCCATTGATCTATTAGGGCTTGGTCAAAGGAGGCTAAAGTGAGGGTATAGTGCATTTTGAGATTCATTCTTCACTTGTGAGTTTTGGAGAAGAGGAGGGGCGCATTTCTCATGGAGAGGAGGGCGCACTTGATGAGGGTTTGAGTAGAAACCCTTGAGAGCTTGAGGAGGAAGCTCTTGTTGGATTGAGCTTGCATGGAGAGGCTATCCATGGAGGATTAGCCATCATTCCTTAGAGGGCGCATGCTACATGGAGGAGGGGTGCATTTACTAGAGGAGGCACACATTTTTCCTTGTTTTGCTTACCTGGAGAGGAAGAGAGGGAGCCTTGAGATGAGGTCTGTTGCATGAGGAGGCTAGAGGAGGGGTGCTTTCTTTCATGGTGGGAGGCATTCAGCTATTGGCCTTGTTTATTTAGTGGGGAGCTTTTAGATCTGAGGAGGGCGCACTTGAGGAGGAGGGTGCATCATCAGTGGGGAGCACTTTCACCTGTCAGATTGCAGTGAGGTCTGTTTCAGAGGGAGGCTACTCATCAGTGCTTGATTATTGTGGAGGGGTTTCCAGATTAGAGCTTCTAGTTGGCATCTGCAATAGTTTTGGTGGATTTGGCAGCATTTATGAGGGGCGCACCATGCTAGGGCGCTCTTTCTTGGTTTGGACTTGTACTTTTGTTTGAGACAAGCTGCTATTGTAACAAATTCATCTATATTTTGTACTTGTTGTATTCCACCATCTATTTTTCCATTATATAGACATATTTCCAAACTGGTTTTCCCCGGGGGGGTTTTATCTAGGGTCATGTTGACCAAAAATACCTGTGTCAAATTTATGCATGCTTAGAAGTGTAGATCAGCATTTTAAAGTTAAAGATCTAGAGGTAGTGTTATGTGTTTTAAGTTATATTGCATGTGCTAACATTGATTAAAGAAAACACTTGCAAGGGCACCTTAAAAGAGCACTTAACCATTAAACATTGAGCAGAAAGTTGGGTCATTGTTTTCTGTTCTAAAACAGCAAGAGAAGACAGCCACACAGTTGAAACTTAGAGCCATACTAAGGTCAAGGACATGCCTTAGGTGGCAGCTTCATAGGACCTCAAAAAATCTACACCTTTTGCACCTCTCTGTTTTGGTTCAGCTATTATTGCTGGTTGTAAACACTAATCTCTTTAACTTTGGTCTTCTTATCACTCAAATTTGCACCAGGCAAACCATAAACTACGAGTATGTAATGAACATAAATATATAGATATAAATAAATAATCATTAAATAATAATAATTAATACATCATAATGAAAAGACATGTCTATTAATGAAAGGGCACCCCTGCGTGGGTATATATGGCCCTCATTGTCATTGTAATCAATCATCTCATTCTTATACATTTTACTCAATATAATATTATTTCATCGTAAATGGATTACCTTATTCTATCCTACTTAAATTGGATATTGTTATAATTGTCAAACAAGTTTGTTTGTCATAGTGGTATCAGAGCTTCGTTTCTGATCCTGACCTTTGGCTTGTTGACCTTAGATCAAACTCTGTTGCCCATGTCAACATCATTACAGGCCTTTGGCCATTCAAACATTCAGAGTTTCTCTGATTGCCGAGTCCTTGACCAAAACCTGGCCCTTGGCCATTCAAAGTTAAGAATTATTCCACTGCCAGAAAATTCGAAGAACCAGAAATTAAGAAGAAGAATAAAACAAAGAAGATTATTCATCTGCTGGTAACTCAATTCCTAAAAGAAGAAGTCATAAAATCAAAAAGAGATAATTGGGAAGAAATAATTCCGCTGCAAATTTATATAGCTCATAGAGAACTGAAGGGAACAATATCAGGATATTAGTACTGGATGGAAATAAGAAGCTGCCACAGATCTGGTTGCAACAGAAGATAACATTATATATATATATATATAAAGAATAAAAAAATAAAAGATATATATAGGAAAAGACTTAAAAAAAATAAATTCCCATACAGATGAATTAATTGTGCAGCAACCAATGTTTGACCGTACAGTCCTTACGATTTGTAGGCATCCTTGTATGTACAGTCTTGGCCATCCGTACAATAGCTAGTTTCTACACAAGCCGCCAATTTTTTCTACAAATCGAATAGCAGCTATACTGTCTGCCCACGTAGCCACACCATCTCCTATAGTGTCGTCGTACTACCGTATTGTTTCTGCAATTCGTCCGTACGACTGTGCTTTGTTCATTTTTGTGCCACCGAATGAATGATTTCCATTGACTGTTTGGACGGAGTCACCAACATATCGGGGGTATTAGGTGTCAAATCCCATTGGGAAAAAGCCGCCATTTGAACTGATAAGAAGTCGCCATTTGAAAAGTCGCAACCTATATTTATTAAAATATTAGTGATTAAAGGTTCTACCCTGAATTATAGTTGCCATCTAAAGTCAATCCGTAAGGGTTAACATTGATTTAAAATATATATGTACGTGTAAATCTCTCTCTCTCTCTCTCTCTCTCTATATATATATATATATATATATATAAATTAATTGGCATGTCAAAAAGTTCAAAGGAAGTTCATTAAGGAGTTAAAAAGGCTTCAAAATCGAAGGGTTACAAAAGGAGTGTTAGAAAGTAATGGATGTGCTCGTTTAACCATAGACAATATAACAATATTGTCACCCAACCATAGGCCGAAGCCACCCCGAAGCACCTTAACCTTGACAAAGAATGATTCCGGAAGCAAACCAATAGCCAACCAAGGCTATTGCACCAAACAAAGATGACCAAGATTGATCAGAAAGTCCAACCATAACCAACAGAAAGTCCGAGCCTAAACTAGGAATACAGATTGCGACAGTTGTCGGCTGCAGCTGCTCCCCAGACTTGCGCACTTGCCCAATTTCTGCAGTGCGCCCCTCTTCCCAACTGAAATTCTGAGCTGTGTGTACAAAATGAGGTCTGGCTACTTGTATTTATACTGTTTCTTGAGCTGTCTGGGCTGACTTCTCATTCTGGAGGCTAAATACTTAATATTAATTATTTCCTTGAGCCGACTTGTCTTCTAGGGTTATGTTCAATGCTTTAGGGTTTCTTCTTGCTTCTCAGAATAATCTATTCTCGTCAGGGTTACACGTGGAGGTAGATACCTCCCGCAACTACCATAATATCAACAAGGAGTTTGTAAGTTATAAGCCAAAGAAGTGATTCAAATTCAATTAAAAGTTAAGAATTTGAATTCTAATGGATTAAAGGTTAATCGCTCAAGTCATACAATGAAAGTAATATATAAAAGAAAAAGGGTTTTATTTATTTTTTATTAAAGGAGTATAAAAAGGTACTTTTAAAAAGTTTCAAGATAATTAAAAGTTTTGATGTTATAGAATGCTATTAGAGTGAAGAAGAAAAAGGGCTAATTATAAACCCTTATATATAAGTTTAAAAAAACAAAAAAAMTAAAATAGAGTTATAATTAAAGTAATAAAAACATTATTATTAAAGAAAAAGAAAGGGTATATATATGTTTAAAGTTATATATATATATATATATATATAGAGAGAGAGAGAGAGAGAGAGAGAGAGAGAGAGAGAGAGATGTTGAAATATTGTAACTGCTAAAAATATTCTACTTATTATTGAGTTATTATTATATAGATCAATCCCCTTTTGTGGATTGATCATGTCGAGACTTATGTATGACCAAATCTGCTTTTGTGGATTGGTCAAACCCTAATTATATGATGCTAATTGAGAAGTCGGCCCCTAGGGCTAATTAAAATGGTTTTAGCCACTAAGTGAAGAAGTCGGCCCTGCTTGATGAAGAGACACCAACCTAGCGCTCCTCAACTAGTATAAATAAGAGAGGCTAGCACCTCATTGACTCACTCAAGTCACTCATCTAGTGCGCAAGTTTGAAGGAAGCTGCAGTTGCCGGAAGGAGAAGAGAGAGGCACATTGCTCAGTCTTGGATATTCTCTTTTGTTTGGTTTATTATTTTGGCATTGTATTGGCAATCTATATTAAGAAAGTTTTTGCTGGGTTTTCTAAATGCTATGTACCTTGTGATTGTGTTTCTTTCAATGATCCTGCTTATGCTATTATTGTCTAGTAAATTGAAAAGAACTTAATAGCAGCTCTAAATTTAACATGGTATCAGAGTTAAACTAAGTAGAGCACCTTTCACTGGGTAACCAAAAACGTCACTGTTGCTGTACAAGAAAATTAGGGCTTTTTGTTGGTAACGAATTTCTGACCAAAAACTATCTAGGGAAGTGCGCCCTAGCCTAGCGAACTCATTGGTAGCTTGAGCGCACATTTTCAGTGGCTAGAGCCTCCGGAAAGTAAAACCCTAGTTTTGACTAGTACCAGAAAAACCAAAAAAACAGAAAACTAGGAAACCAGAACCAGTACCAGAAGTACTAGTCCAGATTTGTGCAGGCTTAGTTTCAAGGGGTAAAATTCGAATTTTTTGAAAACAGACTGCTCCAGCATACTCGCCTCAGCTCAACGCATCTAGTCCCTGGATCATAATTCCAAAATTTGAAGTTTGAAAAAATTAGGGCTTCCTCACAAAACCCTAAGTTGCAGTGGAAGTACCAGTTACAGATGCAGTTGCAGTTGTAGTAATAGTTACAACTGCAGTAGCAGTATCAGTTGCAGTGCCAATTCCTTCATGTCAGTTGCAGCACCAGTTGCAGTTGCAACACCAACTGCAGTACCAGTTGTAGTGAAAGTTTTTTTGTGAAGTGTTGGGACTGTTGTCCTAGTGCACCTTACCCTAGCAAGATACTATCAGAGGTATGTACTTTCATATGTCTAAAATGCATTATTATTCTAAAGGGTACTTGCAGGAGAAGGGATCTTTTTTCATAGATCCAGAAGGACCTCAGATCCAGGACATTCAGAGGAATAATGCACCTCAGGTTTGATCATTTTATATGTATCTATTCGTTATGACATTATCTTGACATCTAGGTTGTATGTTGAATTTATGATCATCATATTAACCCTTGGTCAAAATTAAAGTCAAGGTATTAGATTGAGATTAGAGTTTATTCTCTAACTTAAGACTTCTGTCAAGATAGCATATTGTCTTAGTACAGAGGACAGGTTGAAGAAAGCACTTGTCATCTTGAGTGAAGAAGACTTGGAAGAAAAACAACATTCTTGAGGACAAGATTCCGGGTTCCAGGTTTGATTTATTAAGTTGATAAGACTCAAATTTGCACATGACAAATTTGATAACTACCTCATTACAAGTAAACACTATAGTTGAGATAACAGTCTTTGAAAAAGTATTATACTTGGTAGCATGTGAGCATATTGAGATAAATGTTTATTGTAAACATTTACTAGATATAACTAACATCTCCTCTAGGAGAAACTTCATGTTTTGCCTCTAGATTACCATGGAGGAATGATTGATCACAACACTAGAAGAGTGTTGCTCTAATTTCGTATTGTATCTCTTACTTTTGACCCTTGTTTTAGGCAGGTCACAAGTAATATCTCTAGAGGAGCTACTATGATGATTGTTCTTACTATTGTTTTATTATTATAAAGAGTATTACCCGTGTCTGTTGTTTCTCCCTTGTTGATCTTGTTTCAGGTCATAGGTGATAACCTTGAGGAAGCTATAGTGACGGTTGCAGAAGGCAACAGATTAGATGAGACATGAAGCAGACTATGTACATGTTCATATATGTACCATAGAAGATGTAGAAGAAGCTATTTTTGAGATACAAAGTACCTCATATGGAGATTGATTGTAAGGAGCAAAAGGCTCCACAGATGACCAAACATTAAAACAGAACTCACAATAGACTTGGTCAAAGGATAATGAAGCCACCTTGATAGGAAGTAGAATTCACTTGAAGTCTGACTCAACTTTTCATATTAAGACTTGGTATTCAACACCAAGTATACCTTGTAGAGACTATGAAGTCCTTGTAGACTCAAAAGAAATCAAGAACATAGTGAGTCTGATCTCCGAAAGGATCAGATGGGAAAAGGAAACATCTTTCAGGACTGGGAGACAAGATGCCATAAGTTGAGAAGACTAGATCGTAGCTTCAAGGAGACATGAAATATCCTGGGAAAGATCCCTTGTTTTAGTGATAGAGAAGGAAGCCAGTCAGAAGGACTGGGAGACTAGAAGGGAAGTCAGTGTTGACTTCCAAGATTGATCTAACATATCAAGCATGTTGCAGATAAAAGTATAAAGATGTACAAAACCTGACTTGTGTCCAGAGGATTCTCCCAACAAGAGGGAGAAGATTGTGATGAGACACTTACTCCAGTAATCGAAGAAATAGTTCCAGTATTTGTGAAAGCAACTAGAACAACCATGATTCATATACAGTATGAGATGCAGGGGGAGCAATCGCCATATTTAAAATTGAGTGGCAGTTGGTGCAATACATTAGTTGGGTCATGGAGACATGACTACAATAGCAGATAGAGTTACCCCCTTGAAAGAAGAAGAGATACCTTCAGTATTAGTTATTGAGCCACTTTCAGTTTCAGATGAAGTTGTTACCGTGATAGAGTAGAGAAGTTACTCTCAGATTTCAGCAGTCACTGTGAGATCTCAGCTTCAGAGCAACTGCAGGTGCATAATCCCAGTTCCAGAGGAACAATTGCAAAGAGAGTAGAGGACATACTCTCAGGTAGTGAGACAGATAGTGCTTTACAGAAAGCACATAAAGCTAGCACATGATTGTGCACATTATGTTGAAGTTGAAGAAAGTGTACCAGGATGGTACAATGTGATGTGAAAATTGGGTTTGAAGATAGAAGATAGAAAGACTCATGTATTCAGGTTGAAGAAGGATATGTACGGGTTGAGGCAAGCTCCTAGAGCTTGGTATGGCAGAATTGACAGTTTCCTGACGAGCTTGGGCTTTACCAAGAGTAAAGCTGATTCTAACCTTTACTTCAAGGTTATGATTGATGAGCCAGTTTTATTACTGTTGTATGTGGATGAATTATTCTTAACTAGAGAAGAAAAGCTCATCACATATTGTAAGAAGAAGCTCGCTGCAGAATTTGAGATGAAAGACCTAGGCCTAATACATTATTTCTTAGGTCTTGAAGTTTGGCAAAGCCCAGAGAAGATCTTCCTTAACCAAGGGAAGTATGCAGTTGAAATACTGAAGAGGTTTTGATATGTTGGAATGTAAAGCTATGAACACACCCATGGAAACAAAGTTGAAGCTCCTGGTTGATACTTTGTCAGAATTGGTTGATGCTACTCTGTAAAGACAAATTATTGGTTCGTTGATGTATTTGACGAATACGAGGCCAGATATATGTTTTGCTATGAACACCTTGAGTCAGTATCTGCTAGAGCCCAAACATGTTCACCTTATTGTTGCAAAACATGTGATGAGATGCCTTAAGGGTATGTTGGACTTTGGTCTCTGTTATAATGGAGATCATGACTTCAGATTGGTTGGTTATACCGACTCAGATTGGGCTGGAAGTGTTTATGACAGAAAGAACACTTTAGGATGTTGTTTTAGTCTGGGGTTAGCCATGACTTCATGGCAGAGTAGGAAGCAACCCAATATTGCTCTCAACCCGACAGAAGCGGAATACATTGCTGCATGTTCCGCTAGTTGTGAAGCCATATGGATTTGGAAGTTGTTGACAGGTCTATTTGATCTGGAGGTGGAAGCAACCGTGATTCTATGTGATAACCAAAGTTGCATAAAGATGACAGAGAACCCTTTGTTCCATGACAAGTTGAAGCACATAGAAATCGGGTATCACTACATTCGTGATATGGTGCAGAGGGAAGCTGTAAAGCTCCAATATGTTGGCATAGATGAGCAGGTTGCAGATGTGTTGACTAAGCCTCTGTCTTGTGTAAAGTTTGAATACTTTCGAGACAAGCTTGGTATAGTCCGAAAGTACCTCCCTCGTAAGGGGGAGTGATGCTGGTGATACTATGGTATCCTGACCAACAACAGGTAGCTCAGTTAGGATTTTATATCCTAGGGGACTGATCATCCCTTGACAGATCCTAAAAGTCCAGTAAGGACGGTCTTTCAGAGTACCTGTGCATGTATATGCCAGTTGTGGTCAATAGTGGTAGCTCCGTTAGGATTTTATAATCCTAGGGAATCTTTATGATTCTTGGTCAGATCTCGAAGGTCCGGTAAGAACAGTCTGTTAGAGTACCACGTGGTAGCTCCATTAGGATTTTATATCCTAGGGAATCTTATGATTCTTGGGCAGATCCCTAGGGACTATCAGAGTACCAAAAAATGTTGTTTTTACACCTGCCTCATTCTGTTGCTATATGATGATGATGATGATGTTATCTCAGCCTCGTGCTGATGATGTTGCTCCAGCCTCGTGCTGTTGATGATGTTGTTGTTTCAACCTTGTGTTGTTGTTGATGATGTTTTTATCTCCGCTTCGTGCTGATGATGTTGTCTCAACCTCGTGTTGATGATGTTGTTATCTCGGCTCCGTGCTGATGATGTTGTTGTCTCAACCTTGTGTTGATGATGTTGTTATCTCAGCTTTGTGCTGATGATGTTGTTATATTAGCCTCATGCTGATAATGTTGTTGTATCAGCTTCATGTTGATGATGTTGTTTCAGCCTCGTGCTGCTGTTGATGATGTTGTACTAGCCTCAAGTTGGTGATGTTGTTGTTATACTAATTGATGTTGATGTTTCAACTTCATGATATTGATGGTGATGCTACTCCAACTCCTTGTTGTGAGAGATGATGATGATGCTACTCCAACTCCATGTTGTGAGAGATGATGATGATGGTATTCCAACTCCATGCTGTGAATAATGATGATGATACTATTCCTCCAGGCTGTGAACAATGATGGTATTGATGATGAGAAAAACTTCTGATGATTTATAGATGTGCCAGTCAGTGTTCTAGATGCTGATGATGTTGTTTCCCTCTCTCTCTCTTGATGATGTTGTAGAATACCATTAATGTTAAGGGGGAGTGTTGAAATATTGTAACTGCAAAGAGTATTCTATTTATTATCGAGTCATTATTCATTAGATCAATTCCCTTTTGTAGATTGATCATGTCGGGCATTGTAATTGACCAAATCCTCTTTTGGTCAAACCCTAAATATAATATGCAAATTGAGAAGTCGGCCCCCAGGCTAATTAAAGTGGTTTTAACCACTAAGAAGACAAGTTGGCCCTGCCCAATGAAGAGACACCTGTTCAACACCTGCTAGTTTGTATAAATAAAGGAATCCAACACCTCATTATCTCACTCACTCATTCACTCATCAAGTGTGCAAGTTTGGTAGCTGCAGTTGGGAGAAGAAGGAGGAGAGAGGCGCATTGCTCAGTGTTGGATATTCTTTAGTGTTTTGGTTTATTGTCTTGGCATTGTATTGGATATCTATATTAAGGAAGTTTTTGCTGTGTTTTGTCCCCCATGAGGGTTTCCCAGGATAAATATTGTGTATCTTGTGATTGTGTTTCTCTCATAATCCTACCTGTTGTCGTCCTTATACACACTTGCAAACGTGGACTAAGTCTTAGTCCACTTAGTGTGTCCTCGGAGACACAATGTCTAAGTTCATGCCCATTGTAACCTCGACTTGAACTTCTTTCGTCTAGGCTTACTCCTAGGGAAGCCAAGGGGGGTAGACCCTAGTTACTATGTGAGTTATTAGATTATGTCTAGGAGTTAATTTTTATTTGTTAAAGGTTAGGGGGAATCTAGCCTATATGAGAGTCAACAATGCAAATGCAAGATTTCAATGCACAAGCAAACCTTTCCCTAAGTCAAGTAAGACTAGTGCCTAAGGTTGGGTAATGGGGTCAACTAAGTTAAAGGGACGAGGACATGATGCTTTGAGAGTCTTCTTGGTGCATCTTATGTATTGGAGGTGATATTGTTTGTGTTTTGTTGTGTATACATTTCATTTTCAGATCTAGAGTAGAGATCCCAAGCAAAGTATTTTTCTTGGGTGGATTTGTAATATTCTTATTGTAGATCTAGTGAGTAGTTCATAGATTATGCAAAGTATTTTGTATTATCTCATAGATCTACTCATCATTTGCTCTGTTTTGTAGTTTTGCTTCACAACTTTTGCAAGTCACTTCAAGGGTTTGAGAAGGCTTGTTTCAGATTTGGAAACTTTCCTTCCTCATCCAACTTTAGCATCTTACTTTTTTGCATTTTATTTCTGTACATTTCCATAATTTTATTGGGTATTCTAACTCATAGAATAGGTCACATACATTATATTATCTTGCTGATTTTTTCTGCAGAAAATTTCTGTTGTAACTAACATAATTTTTTTATAGTTTTGTCACCTTTTGTAGCATTTCCAGCAAACTTTTGCTTGCTGGTTTTTTGCAAGTTAGTGACCAAGGAGGTGTCCAAGAGGCCATTTGGGGCCATACAAAGCTAAAGTTTAGCCTCCTAAAGTTGGGTAAAAAAATACTCCATCTTCTCTTCTCTTCTACATATTGTAAGCAAGCCAAAGGGAGTCCCAAAGGGCTTGCACTTCTCTCTTGTAATAATTTTCTGCATTTTTTAATTTTTGCAAGTTGCCTACATCTTAGTGAGTGTTTGGCTAAGCCAACCCCCAAAACCGTAAGGCTAGGAAGTAGTATTTGTTTTCAGCAAGTTATTTTTTATTTTGTTTGCCCCACTTGTCATTAGGACAAGGTTGAGAGGCTAGGCTTTGCTTTCAAGTTTCATTTTTTATTTCTTGCATCCACTTGTGCATAAAACTGGAAGGCTTTGTCCTCCATCTTGTGCACTTGTTGAGGTTGTTTAGTTTAGTTTCCTTTCAAGCATTTTACTTTCATTCTATTTTTCCTACACCTTGGTGAGTGCTTGGCTAAGCCAACCCCCAAAATCGTAAAGCTAGATTAGTACATAGTTGTTGCTTTCTTTCACATGCTTAATGGTCTAAAGTAAATCTAAATCTAAGAAGTAATAACCTTGTGCAGTTTTAGGCTCATGGAGCCATAATTGTTTAATTCTTTCATCTAATTTACTTTCATTGCAAGCTACCTTTACTTTGAGTACTTTTCTATTTCAAGTTATTTACATTCAAGTACTTTCATTTCTTGCAACTTGCTTTTCCAAGTATTTTAATTTCTTGCAAGTCATTTACTCTTCAAATACTTTGCTTTTTGGTTTAATCTTTACACGTACTTTTACTCTTATGTCTTGAAATCTTATGAGCATTGTATAATCTTGTGGTTTATTTCAAGCATTTAACTTTCTTGCATTTTCTTTCAAGTACTTTTTAGTTTGCAAGCACACTCCTTACATAGACACTACATTTGCAATCACCTTAAATAATCGAATCTAACTTAAATTAACTTAACTCAATTTACCTTAGTCTCTTAGGACCTAAAATCAACCTAGTTTAATAGGTCACCACTTACTGTCCCAATGTTTCCAACAAAAAGGGAGCATAAGGAAGAAGCGGGGGGTGCTAGATCGGGGACTGTCTCACGACACTTGGTGTCCTCCCTGTGGAGTACTTCTATTCCTGGATTGACCTATGGAGCTAGGGTGTGGTCTTGTTTGCCTAACTTATTAAGCACCCAACAATTCTTTTGGTACAAGCGGGGGGAGTTCTTGGGTTGTCACTTAGTCTAGGATTCACTTCTAACTTAACAAACTAATTAATCCTAAAATCAATCCACTTAACCTTGGGCAATCTACTTGGGTATCTTGTGTAGTTTTCGCTTACGTTCACATTGCAAGCACTTTAATTTTACATCTTTTATGCAAAGTTTACTTTAAGCATTTGTGGGTTGGACTAAGTGATTTAGAAGTTGCGCTTTAGCCCTTGGAGGCCTTCTCTCATGCTTTAATATTGAGTTTAAGTTGTATCTTTATGTGATTGGTCTCCTTCCTTGAAGTTGCGCATCCTTTGGAGGCTTCTTCATGGCTTGGAGCTTGTGGTTGTGTATGCCATTGAAAACTCACCCTTGAGTTGTGCATCTTGTGGAGGCACTTTTGTTTGGGATAGTTGGCTTGATGTGTTGTGGTTGTACTTTCCTTTGAGCAATACCTTCTTTACCTGCACATTCAAGTCTCTTCACAAGTTAGTCGCTTGGCTAGTTGCTTTTCTCGTATATCTTGTATCTTCATTGTTGTATCACTTAGTTTCGTTGTAACTTTGTGGATAGTTATTTCTTTCATTTATTTGTATCTAGTCTTGTTTGTAGAATCTTGGATCTAGTATTCTTTTGTAATATTTATTGTAATCTTTGTAAAATCTAAACTCCCTTAAACTTAGTTGACCCCTTGCCCAATCTTAGGCACTAGTCTTCGTTGCCTTAGGGAAAGGACTTCTTTGCATCTCTAATCTTGCACTTTGCGTTGTTGCTTTTGCATATAGGCTAGATTCCCAAAGCTTTAATCAACTAAAATCAACTCCCAGAATTAACTCTTAATTTCATATAGTAACTAGGGTCTACCCCCCTTGGCTTCCCTAGGAGTAAGCCTAGACGGAAGAGGTTCAAGTCGAGGTGACAGTGGGCTTTGAACCTAGGCATTGTGCCTCCAAGGACACACTAAGTGGGTTGGACTTAGCCCACGTTTGCAAGTGTGTATAAGGACAAAAACAGAGTCAATGCAAGAACTTGAAAGGAGGCTAAAATCGTAAGACTTGAAGATCAAAATCCTAGGAGTATCCAATCATAAGCCTAGGCTTAACCTTCTAGGAAAACAAACCCTAGAGTTTGTCCTCTTATAAACCCTAGGTGTCGTCCTACTTCTTCTCTAGTGTCTAGTGTTGAAATTTCCTGTGAACCTAGCACCCGACAATTAACTCGAAATAAAATTGCTTTATTTATTGATTGCACAACTAGGTTAGCAAGGAAACATTAGCGAAAGCATAAAACAAAAACCAATAACACATTGCATAAGATATTTGGGTAAACACCCCTGGAAAAATTTTTGCAGGAAAACCATATCTTCTTTTATTAATCTTGGGCTCCCTTTCTGAGATAATGGCCCTTCAGAGGATTACAATGCAGCAATAGCCTAGCCCACCTAACTGCTATCTCCCTCATTGCCCCTTTGCACCTTTCCTCAACCCTGCCCACTCACACTTAGATGAACTCTCTTTGCCCACTCAATGAGATCTCCTCACTTTCTCTTAGTATGTTTCATCCTCTCACCTAGGATTCCTTTTATTACATTGAGATTTGGCCAAGTCAATCACTAACCCTAGATTTCCAAAGTTATCAAAGGCTGAGATCTAATCTCACCTTCACTTAGATCTAACGGCTAGGACTTAATCGAACTCTCACTTAAATTACTAATGCCAAATAATTTAGGCATTTAACTTAATTAATAAAAAGGTCGTTCACTTTAATTAATGACTCATAAAGTGAACTTCCTAAAGTTTTTTGAGAGGTTACAAGGACGACTTCCACGTGCTAGACATAGAGCCTATGTGGAAGTACCTGTCCGATGTTAGTACAGTAACATTCCCTCTTAGTGAGGAAGGTACTTCTGCCACTTGGAGATGGCTTTATCTTCGCTATCAGATCTGCTACCTTGCTAGCTCTTGCTGCTCCCTCTGACACAAAAGCTATCCTAGGCATCTTGCTCGAACCTGTCTGCGAAGACTTTCTTCTGATCATGCTCCTAGAAGCCTCCTGCTCCTGAGCATCCTACATGGTCATCTCGTACCATGACTTCTTCTGGACAAACTTGGAAGGTTGATCCTTCCCACTGGAACCTAAAGGTTGACTCCCTCTAAGATGCTCAACCTTCATAGCTACTTGCTCATTGTCCTCTGCCACTCTGCTACTACTTGCCATAGCTCGCATATGCTAGCCCTTTAGCCTATACAATTTTATCTCTCTAACTCCAAAGACAATTGCTTTGTTCGAGCTAGATCCTTTAGGTATGATCAGTGCCTGTCCATCTCAAAATAAGACCTCAGAGCTCTTCTCAATCACTGAGACTAAGAGCATACTCCTCCTGAGTTCTGTCACCGATAACACATTTGTCACTCTCAATATGTCTCCTGACTCCATCTAGAATGACACTATTCCAAATCCATGCACTGCATGGTTGGTCTCCATACCAAGTTCCACATATAGATTTGAGTCAGACTCTGTGAAGCTCCACTATCTATTAACCATGCATCAACTGATATGGTGCTCAAGGTAGTCTGGGAAACAAGTAAGAGCTCTGATTGCTCAAACTTCTTGTCAAACTCGTCCATTTGAGTGTTTGTCGACACAACTACCTTTGGTTGCGTCTCATTTCCCCCCTTCTTCCTGTTCAGACATTGACCTGCATAGTGCCCAAACTTGTGACATGCAAAACACGTGACTTTGCTTATGTCCTTCTTCTTCTTGCCGTCTCCGCTGGAAACCTTCTTGCACTTCTTTACTTGGATGGAAAGAGCTACATTCTCATCATCAACCTTGTGCCTGCCTCCATTCATCTCTTCATCTCGAAGTTCCTCTTGAACGAAGTCATCCCACAACCTTGACCAATGAGGGAGCTTCTCACGTGCCACGACTCCTTTGATGAACGATGTCCATGCCTTCGTGAAGACTTTGAGTGTCATCCTCACCAACTCTGAGTCATCCGTTGCTTCCCTGACCGTTGCCAGTTTATCTCGAACCTGTCAGATTTGGGTGAGATAAGTCGTCACCGTATCTGATCTTGTCATCTTTGTTTCCCCAAGCTTCTCTCTCAACACCATCTTGTGATTCTCATTCTTGCTCTGAAACAAGCTCTTCAGAGCCTTCCACATGTCCTTGGTTGAGTTTTTTCCCGATAAATGAGGGATCTAGTGATCCTTCACTCCATCTAGGATTATCCTCCCAGCTTTCACATCCTTTAGATTATGGGTGACTAGATCTTTTGGATCTTTTAGTGGGGCCACAATGGAGTTGGCAAACTCCCAAATGTCGTTCTCCGTCAACACCAGCGTAATCCTCTCCTTCCACAGATTATAGTTGGACACCCCGTCCAACCTGTCTTCAAATTGCAATCCCGACGCTGCCATCTCGGAAACATGTCGAAAAACTCAAAATTTGTCCTGCTCGGACCTCCTACCTGCTCCTCAGGCCTATTGCTTGTTTCTTGGACCTCTGTCCGAGGCTACTCGGGTCCTTTTCTGGGCTGCGCAGAGATTTTCTGGGCATTGCCCGACTATCTCAACCTGCTTCCCGGCTTGTTTGTCCTCTCCCCGACTATCTCAGCCTGTTGCCCGAGTTGCCTACCCGCTACGTGGGGTGTCTGCCTGGACCTTTGTGGGCTGCATGGATGCTCTGCTAGGCCTACTCGAGACTACTTACTGACTTGGTTGCTTGCTAGTTGGTTGTCCCAACCATCTCTTACCCTTTAGGGTAGCTGCTTTGCCTCTACTTTTCCTAGCATAGTCGCTCGACTCCTTTTCCGCTTGCCTGGGGCTTACACTTGGTGGTTGGAAATTTCACTATGCCACCCGACCATTTCCCTGCTACTCCATGCTATCGGCTGCAACAATTCTTCTCCCCACACGGCTGACAACTCCCTCACACTCCTTTGTTGGCTGCTCTACCAGCACCGTCAGTTGTATCCGCGTGCTCACCTACTTTACGACTGTTGGTTTCTTCTTCTTCCGACAACTTCATGTGCAATCCCTACAGTCACCTCACCCAAGCTCAACTCCTCCCACAGACTGTTCCAACAGCCCAAAAATTTGGCTGTTGCTCCGCAGCGCCCATGTCCTAGCGTATCTGTAGTCGACGACTGTCGCCTCTTTAGCGGATGCAGCTTCTATGAGCCAAGATTTCTGCTAGCACCATTGACACAACACCAACGCTTGTGATCTCAGTAGCTCGTGGGTATCTTTGCTGCCTAATCTAATAATATAGAAACATGACCATACGATCTTGTTCCCCTCAATCTTTTTTTGTAGTAGCCGACGATACAATTTATATGCTGTACGACGGTTGTCGTACGACAATCGTACAATACTTTTCCCCCTTTTTTTTATTTTGAGTTTACCCCGCAACTTGCAGATTTCAAACTTGGAAAAAAAGTTCTCGCAAATATGCAATAATTAAAAAATTTCTCGCTGCAAAAAAACGATCTCAATGCAACCTAGCTTCCTTCGGAGTCTCAATTCTGATACCATGTTGAATTTTCCTGTGAACGTAGCACCCGACAACTAATTTGAAATAAAATCGCTTTATTTATTCACTGCACAACTAGGTTATCAATGAAACATTAGCGGAAGCATAAAACAAAAACCAATAACACATTGCACAAGATATTCGGGTAAACAACACTCGAAAAACCCTTGCGAGAAAACCAGATCTTCTTTTATTAATATTGGGCTCCCTTCATAGGATAATGGCCCTTCAAAGGATAACAATGTAGTGATAGCCTAGCCCACTTGGCTGCCATCTCCCTCATTGCCCCTTTGCACCTTTCTTCAGCCTTGCCCAGTCACACTTGGATGAACTCTCTACACCTGCTCAATGAGATCTCACTTTCTCTCAGTGTGTCTCATCCGCTCACCTAGGCTTCCTTTTATTACATTGAGATTTGACCAAATCAATCGCTAACCCTAGATCTCCAAAGTGATCAAAGGTTAAGATCTAATCTCACCTTCACTTTTGTTCTAACGACTAGGACTTAATCAAACTCTCACTTAAGTTACTAATGCCAAATAACTTAGGTATTTAACTTAATAAATAAAAAGATCATTTACTTTAATTAATGACTCATAAAGCGAACTTCTGAAAGTTTTATGAGAGGTTAGAAGGATGACTTCCACATGTTAGACATAGAGCCTATGTGGAAGTACCTGTTCGATGCTATTACATTAACATCTAGCAAATGATCCAATGGAACTAGGTCAAATCCTAGAGTTTATCCAGTCATGAATCTTGAGATAATGTACCTTGGGAGGTGTTCCCAATGTGTTTGTGAGCTCCTAAACACATGTGGGAAGTACTATGTACGTTGTGCCTTGTACTTTGTCTAATTTCAGTGACTTAGGAGATTTAAGTCAAAAGTGAAATCTTGTCATTTATGCCTAAAATGACTATTAATTCACTTTGTGGGTGAATTAGAGACATAAAGTGAACTTAGGGAACTTAACCCAAAGTGGGTTTTTGAGTGAGATTCTTTTGG
>ML799821.1:104763-115371 GCA_009831015.1 Picea engelmannii | reverse complement strand
GGGGCGCACCTTCCTAGGGCACACCTACTTATTTTGGACTTGTGTTTCAGCTTGAATCAAGCTTCTATTGTATCGGGTTCATCTATATTTGGTACTTGTTGTATTCCACCATCTATTCTCCTCATATATAGACATATATTCCAAACTGGTTTTCCCCGGGGGGGTTTTATCCAGGGTCATGTTGACCAAAAATACCTATGTACATTTTCATGTGTGTTAGTGTTTTAGATCTGCTTTATTTTCAGCGGTAAATATCTCTAGGTGTGTTACATTTATTCTGGTATGCATGTGCTAAGCCTTGGTGACTAAAACTACATGCTAGAGCACCTAAATTGCAAATGTAACCATAACAAATCAGCAAGAAGTATACTGAACAGTTTGCTGTCTTAAAACAGCAGCAAACCATTGTTAGACAGTTGAAACTTAGAGCCAACTTGAGGTCAAAGACAGACATAGTTGGCAGCTTGAAAGGACCTGGAAAATCTTCAATGAACCCTAGATTTCAACCTCAAGGACAAGATTATGGGGATATACAATAATAATCCCTAACTTGACCTATTTATGCTTCAACAAAATTAAGATGGACAAAACAAGGGAACGGGATAAATAGTCTTAATCCTTCCTTAGGGTTTCTAGCAAAAAATATCGAAGGAAACAAGATGACATGCAACTTATCACCACTTATCACCACTTTGATAGAGCATCCACTTAGATACCATGCACTAAACATAAATACTTGGAAAGACCACTTACTGTACCAAGTCGCTATGCATGAAGAAACCCTAATTTCATGAAAGATCCACCAAAACCAGAAAAGCATCTACTAGATCAATCCTCCAAAAGTGTATATAAGTATAAGACAAAGATGCTCCAACAAATTTCAGAAAATTTCAGACCTTGTAAGGGATTTCTCCCTCAAGTCTTGTGTCGAAATGAGAGGAAATGCCTATCTATTTATAGAGGAAAGGCTCAACTCCTCTTTCATTAAAATATTATTTCCTAAGCTAAAATCCTCTATTCTAGCCTATGGGGGGGCAAAAGGCCCTCTTCAACGATTAAATAACCTAAAAAATACAATTGGGGGCATCCATGCCGCATGTACAAGATCTAAGGGGCATGAGCCCTGAAAGATGATGCATCATTCTAAATCAAGGGGAAAAGGGGCGTTGGTGCAGCATCCAGCCTCCAAAGGCCCTTCAACGCTCGCTGGCCTCAATACAAGCAAATCCTCTAATCCTTTAAATGTCGAAGTCAGCCCTCCATCTTTTCAGTACTATAGGTCGGCTCTCATGTCTATACATTCCTAGGTCGGCTTAGAACAATTTATTACTGTTCAAGGTATACATACATACACATATATAGATATAGCACCTACATTTCTTCAATCATTGGTCTTTCTGTCTCATCATGTCATCTGTTCAATCCTCTGTACCATTGACATCCTTTCATTCCAGCACAGGCCTTGCCTTGCAAGTACAAATGTTTAGAAGGATGATGCAAATATATGGGCTGTAGTTTCTTCTTGCAGTAACTTGTCTAGAATGTGTAATACCTCAAACTAATGTTCCTTTATTTCCATTTGGTTTGGTGGGGCATGCTCTTCTGTTCATATGGGCAACATACAGGATCTTCTCCATTGAAGTATGTATACAACTTCAAGAAACTCCATAGACCTGACCAAAGCTGTTGCTGTCTTACTTCTGATAAGAACAGCTTTAACTGAAGCATCCTGGTTATAATTTACAGGAGGCTCATCATAGTTTGGTTCTGAAGGAATAATAAATTTAGGACAGAGCCTCGTCACTTCAGCTGATTATTCACATTTCCCTCAACAAGCTCCATTTGTGGACAGATAGAGGGGCATATAGCCAATAGGGCATACATCATCCTTGTTGAGGCTGAATGCTAGAGTTCTGGAGCAGGGCACTTGAGCTTTGAATGGTCTTCTTCATGTGATGTGATAGGCCGCTATCATTTCTCAGCAAAAGTGTTCTACAATTAAAGCACTTGGAACTGTCTTGGCAAATCTGGAATATTGTAGCCACTCTTTTGCTGCTTTCCTGATATTGTTTTCCAAGGTGTAGAAGCCCTCATGAACAGAAAACAGCTATTCAGACCAAAAAAGGTGCATCCCTACTATCACATCCTACTATCACAACTGTGTAGAACAGATCTGAAAATGGTATTTAATTCCTCCCAGCTCTGAATCCTTGTTGACATGGCTTAAAACACTTTTATGGTAAAGCCCTCCTGCTGGCCTAAATGCTGCAAACAAGTGCAAGTATGGATTTCTTTTGCTGCTCAGATCCATCACAAAATGGGATATCTCGTTCATGACAAATCACCCTTCTACCGAATTCTGCGGGAGAAGCCAAACTGTCATATCTTCAGCTTGCCTTAAAAACCGAAATGCTACTGTCTATATTTGAAGGGTTTATTGCTGGCTTTACTATCAAATTTTCTTCGAGAATGCTGTCCAAAGAAGGCCATAAATTTACTTCAAATATGCTGCAAACCCTCCACAAATCCTTTAGAACCATGAGTTATGATTACCCTTTTATCAGCGGTAGATATCACAGATCATGTACCCCAGATCTAGATTCATTCCCTGAAGAATATGTTACAAATTGCCAATAGCGATTGTGTCTGTGATCTTGGCCCAGAGGAATCATATAATTCTTCTGCCTTCAGTCATATAGAAGCTTTTAACTGTGCATGTGATTTTTCAGTTGTGTATCCAATTTGTTGTGCCACGGAAGTGTCCTGTATTAATGAATTATCTTGTAATGACACATTTCTCTACTGATGCGTTATGTTAGCATGATTTTCTGCACTCAAAAGGGGGAAATAATTCTGTAGATCTGTGGCAAAAATAGGTGTAACATCTAGGAAAATCTGCCCAAACTGTCACTTTCAAATCTCCTATCTGTTTGGGCCCATGTGCCAACCTCATGGGGGCATTCCTAGGTACTCTTGTGCTGATTTTTTACCCTGTAAATCTACAATAAAAGTACTATAACAGCGGCAAGAAAAGATCTTTGGCATGTGGCTAGCCGCTAAACAGCCAAGGAATTCGTGAGAACCATTATAAATTTAATGGTGGAATTTTTCCTCAATGTCAGCATAAAATTAATGGAAATAAAGAAGAGTGAAAGCACTAATAAGTGGTTAATGTTACCAAAGTAAGAGGCTACATAATCATCTAAACATGCACAGAGAAAATCCAGAATACCAACCAACTTCAAGAGCTGGAAATAAGCATAGTCAAGTTTTATTTTGCATAAGCCAAGAGGTTGAATACACCATAGAGAAGGATACAGAACTGGTCCAATGTTGATCCCTGCCAAAGAATAGAAGCTAGAATAGAAAGGAGAAGAAGAAATGAAGAGAGACATGCTTCTGCCAAAAGAAAAATCCCTCTCATCCAAGAGTGACCTCCTCCTTTTAATGATCAATGAGGTTGAATTACCCATGCAAGACTCCTTCTCTAACCCATGCGCATTAGTGAGTTAAGTGAGGTGAGGTGGCCTTGAACTCAAGCTGATGTTGAGGTACGCTTAGTCCAAGTGAAATTCCTCCCTCATGTGCATTAGTGAACTGGTGATGAAGTAATGAGAGAGTGTAGTAAAGTAGCAATGCACTGGAGTTCAAGTGGAGAAAAAAATGTCCTCTGTTAAGTGGAGATACTTTGAGTCGAACTGATGATGAAGTGGAGAGAGAGAAAGCATGCACCTAGTTAACTCAACCACACGCCTAGTTATCTCCTCCATGCATGCATATGACCTAGTTAACTCTAAGAAGGTGCCAACTCACTCCTAAATCAATGCATGCATCCCAATGCTCTTCAGTTGACTCATGCAAACACCTCGATGACTCAGAAAAACCCCTAGTCTAACTCCAACGCTTGCCACCTCACTCCAGTGTCATGCATGTTAAAATTTTGGTATGATCGTTTAACCATAGACAATGTCACATCATTGTCACCCAACAACAGGCATTCACTATGCCACCCCCGAGCACAATAACCTTTTCTTAGATAGAATGATTCCAACAAGTCCACACTAGAACCAACAGATAGACCCTAACCATAAATATCACTGCTACAACAACAACACAATACCAAGAGAATGTGCCTCTACTAAAATAAACATACCTTTACCAAGAGAAGCGCACAAGAGAGATACCAAAAAGACTGAGAATACTCTACAACAACTGCTGCACTACTCTCTCCAGACTTGCGCCCTCTTCTGCTGTAGTTGTTTCTCCTTAGACTTCCACACTCGCTGTTGCAACTGTTGCTCCTTAGATTTGCGTAGTAGCTGTTGTGAGTGAGTGAGTATGTGTGTATCCAAATGAGCTAGGTGCCTCTTGATTTATATTAGCCTGTCCAAGTGACTGTGGCCGACTTCTCTTTCTGGAGCCTTTGAATACTTTAATAATATTCTCCTTGAGCCGATTTCTCTTCTAGGGTTTGCACACATCTATTTAAGGGTTCTCTTACTTCCAGAATATTCTAATCTAAAGTATAAAGGTTACAGTTGGAGGTTAATACCTCCCGCAACTACCAAAACATCAACACTCCCTCTTAGCTAGGGAGGTATTAACTAAGATGTTCTTTATGTAATGATCTCAAACACATCCATCCATCTCACATGGCATGGGAAAGACTCACATGATCTTGTAGACCAGTCTACAGGTAGGAACACCATAGCCACACAGGCTATCTCATAATCAAACAAATCATGTCACAAGTATCACCATCATAGCCACATAGGCTATCTCATGATCAAACAAATCATGTCACAAGTATCACCATCATAGCCACACAAGCTATCTCATGATCAAACAGATCATGTCATAAGTATCACCATCATAGCCATATAGGCTCTGTCATAGTCACACACACACAGACTATCTGATGGTCATTTCACAGTCATGCATCTGGGGTCTCATCATCCTTCCAGGCTTTACGTCATCACAGGGCTTCAACTAGTTCATGAAGAACTAGGCAACTCGCCAGCTCACACAAAATCTGGCATCTAGTTCATATAGAACTAGTAACCTCACCAGCTCACACATAATCTGGCATCCAGTTCAAACAAAACTAGTAAACTTGCATGCTCACACATAATCTAACATCTAGTTCATACAAAAGAAGTGACCTTTGGTTGGCACACCAGGCAATCAATCCACAGTGACTAGGCATCTAATCACAAAGATTAGGTGATGTACTGCGCACACACTACCCATCTATCCCAAGACTAGGAAACACCTCCAACCACATAGCTTGGCCCTCTAGTTTGAAAAGTTGGGAAACTCGCCAACCCTGAAGGCTCAACATTTGTTGACCTTGTGCAAGGTCATGCTGACTGGTGCCACAGTCAATAACGTGCCCATGAATGACCACCCGCTACTGCCACACTTTGCATGCTATTTCCCCAAGAATTGCATATGTGAGTCTGTGACTCATCACTCCCTCTTACGAGGGACATCCTTATTGACCACACCAAGCTTGTCCTTGAAGTACACAAACTTTACCCTTGACAGAGTCTTGGTCAACACATCTGCTATTTGCTCATTTGTCGCGACATATTGGAGCTTCATTGCTCCCTTCTGCACCATATCTCTGATATAATGGTACCTGATCTCTATATGCTTGGACTTGTCATGAAACAACGGGTTCTCTAACAACTTCACACAACTCTGGTTGTCACACCAGATACAATTCGCCTCTAACTCGAGATCAAACAATCTTGCAATTAGCTTTCGAACCCACACTGCTTCGCCACTAGATAAATGTAATGTTCCCAAGCCAATATGCCAGGAAAATCATGGTTTGGGTGTATTTTAAACTTTTTCTGGTTGTGGCATTTCGTCAAACACTTTGTTCATTGTGATCGTTTAGGTTATGCTTAGGGTTTTACTGATGAGTTTAATGTGTGTTTGCAACAACATATAAGAAGATAAAGCAATGAAACATACCTCAACCATAAGCAAGACCAACAATGTAATAGACAACCCAACAATGATTCAGATCTGATCTTTATTCATAATAATAAGAACCTGCTACAAGAGTGAGGCCGATCTAGAATGCTCAACAGATGGCTCCAATAAATATAATAGAAGCTGCTAGGAAATGCTCCAATAGAAGACTACAAGCCTCCAAAGGCTAAATACTCAATGAAGACCAATGCACGAATAGATCTGGGCCGTATGAAGTGCCAAACCCCAAGCTGGATGTTGCTGCGCCCTGCTGGAACAATGAAAACACTCAACAATTCGGCCCTGTAGCTAATATCCTCCAAATACTCCACTGAAGGTGCCAAACTGTAGATCGAGATATGTAGAGTCCCCTCCTAAAATCTCAAACCGAAATACCAAGGGATGCTCCTCCAAACATTGAATCCTCAAGTGGAGTTGTGGCCTCCTGAAAACTGTCAAACCCTACAATTTCGGCCCTGATGAAGGAGGCCTCCAAATGCCCTGAAACTCGCTAGAAAGGTAGATCGGGACACTGCAAGTCACCAGGTAAAGTCTCAAGGTCAGATCTGAAGTATAACCCCTCCAAACTGAATAGATCTGAATCTCCAAAATGCTATCCTTCTCTCCAATTCGTCCAATGCATCCAATAAATCAACTGGCTCATGAAACTCCTCTGGAATGCACTAGATCTAATGACCAAGACCCTGCAATGAAAACCCAGGTGCTAGAATCTGTCGAAGCCCTTCCAATCCCTTGGAACGAACCTCCCTCAAAGAATGGTGCACCCCCCCTTGCTGGAAACCCCCAATGGTGCGCCCTCCTTCTCTTCATGTGCCTATGGCTGGTGTAGAACCCTCCTGCACTGAATAGATCCGAACTAGAATAGTGTGGGGGAGTATTGCATCCCCGAGACCAAGATTGGGACAAGCTAGGTGGAATATTTCACCACCGAATCGTCCTCTAGGGTTTGTTAAGTCAAAACCCTCAAAACCCCCAAGGTATGGGCTCTCTAGCTAGAAGCCAGATATCAAAATGATAAACATACATGAATGAATGGGAGCATAGAGGCCCTTGCCTCTTCTTTATACTTCCTACTCCCCTTGTCTCTCCAAAGTGTCTTTACTTTTTTAATTATTAATTAATTAATTAAATCACTTTAATTAATTAATTAACCTTTTTACCTTTGAAAAGCGCCTTATCTCTCCTTTTGGCTTCCCTGGCCACTGAAAGTCATTTCTCACAATCCTATCCTATAGCGTTGCTCCTCCCGATTCCAATGAGCTATTACATTGAGAGGTTCCTCCAAGTATTGTGCCCAAAATGCTCTCTTCAGTGAATTTAATTGACTATAGCTCAAAATACTCAAAATTATGGAAATCATCGGAATGCAACAGAACCAAAGCCAATTTGTGCAGAATGGATCATAATGATGAAATAGGGTGAGCGATGCAAGCCGGACCCTGAAATATCCCTCAATAGCTCCTGTACTCGCTATAATCACCATCTGGCTACTCTGGTCATCATAACACTATGTAATACCCTAATGTCCCAAAGTGGGGACATTACAGTCCTCCGTGCTAGAAAATTGCTTGTCCTCGAGCAATAACCAAATCCATCCAAGTATAATACCAGGATCCCATATCCACTTGTAGGACAGACAGTAGAACCTGTCCAAAGATAAATGATCATAGACTCCACCCCCTGGATCCCATATCAGAAAGTGAGTTGTAATATCCTGTGAAGCATAGTCCTGAAATATATCAACTTTGTGGATCTCATGCACATTAATGATTACACATGGCCTCATCTCGGAATGAGTCCATCCTCCAAGATACTGCCAAGATCAACACGACCTCCATCAACTGCACATGCTGATGCCAGAAATAGATACTGCAAGACCTCTGTGAGACACCCTCAATTGATGTGCTCTCCTCAACACTGAAGCTCAATGGGAAGTCAGAACAACTTTCCTCTGCAAAGGTCCACTCGTCCCTGTCAGTCAATGAAATGCTCAACCCTGCAATCCCTGGGTCCCATGCTAATCTCTGTCAAACATCACCATGCTGGTGCTGCACTATGCTGACCATGCCAAACTGCTCCCTGCATATATACTGGATCCCCCTCTCCTGGATCCTCAAGTTGAAATACCTGTGGCCATTGGACCTACTGTCCAGAAACGACATCTGCAAGGACATCTCTGTGGAATTAGTGCTTGCCCAACCATCTCCATGCTCGATCATGACGATCAAGAGGGAGGAAATGTCTCGTTCCATAGGACACGTATCTGTAGGTCGACTAAAAACCAACCCCAAGTGAAGTATGTGGCTCTCGAGCACAACCTGAGTCATCAAAAAGTGAAGCATCCTACTAACAAGATGAACTCCCAGATCCCATGGCAAACTTGGAAGTTTATCACTTTTGATCTCCTCCGACTGCTCCTGTGTCAGACTGATCACTGTCAGAAGCCCTCTGTGCTCATCTGCTATCACCTGGCCTATGATGCTTACCATCACGCACCAAGTCTCAACTGGCTGCCTATGGCGATCCACCTCTATCCTGCTGGATGCCGTAAAAATACCCATGTCAGGTGGTCTGGGCCTAGCCACTCCCCATGTCCTCAGCCATTGTCTATCTCTCCTCATGCTGTTGTCTACGATAAAAGTGTCAGGGAGGGCTAACAGAAACATCTGTAGCTAACTGTAGGACGGTAAAACGTCATATGCTTTGGTCAACCCCAAGGATTCAACCAAAATCTCGTCCACCAGTACCCATGGTACATACTCTCCTGTGACCATCACTGACTCCCAATCCTCCAGTACAATCAGAAGTAACTCCTCCCACTGCTGGTCCACCAACCTATACCTCTCATCTCCCATGCAAGTGTTGGTATGGTGAAGGTGATCCCTCCTGACTATGTGATGCTGCAAAGGAGTGGCATCTGTATGCTCCAATGAGTATGTCTCCTCCCTGCAATCCAATACATTCGTCTGAATCTGTTTGCATATCTCGGCATGTCTTTGTGAACTATCACTCCTCACTGTATGCCCCTGCATACTCATGTCATCTCCTGTATACTCCTGTTGCATCATAGATCCTGGGCGTACTACTGGATGAACCTCTACCTGAAGGTCAAACACTCTCGGGACACAAATGGAAGTGTCCTCCATCAACGGGTGCTCCTCTGCTAGACAACCAACATCCTCTAGCCAAGTGACCGAAGGACATATCTGACTGTCCACTAGGATAGATGAAGTGGATCTTTGACGAATATCCTCAAGAAGCTCCTCTGATCTGGACTCTGATTCTTGAAGGGTTGTCTATGTGCCTCTCAAGAATCCTTGAGTGCTCTCCAACTCCTGAGTGAGTCGGTCCAACTCCAACTCCTGCTCCCTCAAGGTCTTGTGATACATCTCGCCAATCCCCA
Source organism: Picea engelmannii (assembly GCA_009831015.1). Lineage (NCBI taxonomy): Eukaryota > Viridiplantae > Streptophyta > Pinopsida > Pinales > Pinaceae > Picea > Picea engelmannii. Next base: position 105,965 of record ML799821.1, on the reverse strand, counting down.
GTAGGTAGTCCCTGTCTGTCAACAACTGCTGGTAGTCAGTCCTCATCATAGACACTCTCCCCCTGAGAGTATGAAAATCATCCATGGCAAATCCCCCATCTGAACTACCATGTGCCACTGATGCTCTCCAGGAGTAATCTGCCATCAATGCATGCATGTCATCACTGCGCCTGGTGGCTGCCATGATCATATCCTCACTGACTCTTAATTGTGCTGCTAAGTGGTGTGACTCCTGATCACAGTCATGTTGAGGTGCCACCTCATATCCCTCACTGCTAGTGTCAACTCTAGAATCCCCAAAAACACTCTCTGCATAAGATAACGTGCTGAACTACCCACTGTCTACTGTGCTTATGGGTCCTCCTGTATGCCACTGCACCTCATCACTAGATGTTGTCTCCCTCTGAATCACACTGTATCCTGTATGAGCAACTGTATCCTCCTGTGCACTCACTTTGCTACTATCATCTACGCCCAGGTCCCATATAGATGTGTTTGGACATGTGCTATGGTCATCCTGACCAATAAAGAGTGCATCCTTATCAATGCAGGCCGATCCTAGAAGTAAGTGCCCCATCAACCTGTCAGTCTCCACCATCTGCTCAACTAATGGAGTCTCCAAAAGACGTGACTCCATCTCCTCATGTTGATCTGTATGTGTAAGGTCAACTGTCTGTACATCCTGTATCTCCTCTTAGATCTGTGGATCTACATGTCCATGGTGTGCATCCCTCACGTATGACTCCTCTATGCTACAACTATCCCCATGTGACGTGGCTGTCATAGGTGTTTGGAAAGATGACAGATGTGTCACGGTCACCCTAGGAAGTTGGTCATCTGTAGGTGCTAACACGTGTGAGTCCTCACTAGTGTCACCACTCTACTGAGGTGTAAGGTCATCAATGGTATGTGCTACGTCTACTAAAGCACTGGTGCTATTGTCCTGTCCATCTGACTGTCCCTCCAATGTGCAAGGGTCACTATCCTCCTGAAGGGCGCAAGAATCACTAGCCTCTGTGCAAGAGTCACTATCATCATCAGACTGCTCCAAATAAGCATCTATCGTTCCATCCTCACATACCTCATCATCACTGTCATAGTGCACCTCAATAATATGCTTCTTACCCTTACCCCTACACCTATGATTTGGTTCCCAAGGCACCTTGCAACTGTAGCAAAGCTGCGTGCTCCTAATGGGTGTG
>ML799821.1:75198-93164 GCA_009831015.1 Picea engelmannii | reverse complement strand
AGAATATCCAGTATAAATAGGATAATACACAATACTCCATTAAGGATGGTAAATATAATTGAATGATAGATGATATCTATACAGTGAGAATGAGGGCTCGCTTATATACCCACACAGGGGTGCCCTTACTAACAGTCATGTCTTTTGAGACATGTCTTTTCATTATTACTAACTATTATTTATTAATTTATTATTGAATCATTATCTATTTATATCTTATTTATATGTATATTTATGTTCATAACAAAGAGCAACAAGAGAAGAAGTATTTCCAATATAATAGCATTGTCATAAGAACATATCTATGTCAACAAGAATAAAAGACAATTTCATTGCTAGTCATTGCTAGCTTAATCTGTTGCATCTTTACTTGACTTTCAGTGACGTATCTAGCAGCTTCTATTATTATTTACTTGCTGATTTATATCATTGTTTACTGCTGCTATATAGGAAAACAAACTTCACTTGCTTGTCCATTTGAATATTGAGCTTGTATACTTGTCTTTTCTCTTGTCTCGGGCAGTTACAATTCTCTTTTGCAGGTATTCAAACTTTTGGCAACCATTGACCACCTCCAACACTTGTTTCCAAGCCATCTTCTACTTCTTAGCTTGACATATAAGGGCATCATCTTCTATTACTCCACTTTCCATCTCATTTACCCCTAGGGTCACCTGGGATACCCCTCTTGTGTAGGATTTCTCCTTCACTAAAGTGAGGGGAGTACTTACCTAAGGTGACAGTGGGTAGGTATTCCATAGTTCTCGCCATCTTGTGGATTGGGTCAGGCTTTGCAAAACCTACAATTTGTGCGATAACAATATGTACTATGTGTTATGTAGTAGACCAGTAGCTTGTAACATGTTTTCTAGACTCTAGAGGCCATTTAGAGCTTCATTGATTATGTATTTTGTTGCTAATATGTATTGCACTCGGTGCCATTTTGATATATTCACGCTTACATGGTATATACATGAGTAGACTTTGCATATTTTGTCTCTAATGGTTTGGAATCTTTAAAATATATTGTTTCATTAAAATTTATGTATTTTCTGTATCTTTTAGTAAAACTGAGTCATTGAAATCAGATCGGTCCGAGTCAATCCGAGTTCGAGTGTGAGTCTGAGTTGACCCTCGACCAATTTTGAAGTCGATTCTGAGTTTTAAAACATTGGTCTTGAGTCATTTTATTGTATTATCTCTTCAGTCGTTGCATTGAGTTGTCTTTCCTAAGTCAGTCAGCTCCCCATCTAGCCTTAGGGATATGGTGGCCATTTCTTATACTTCCTAGTTTCCACTTTGTGCCCATTTCGTCATTGCCTTCCTCTTAGTTGGTCATTCCTTATCGATTCTAACACTTCATCTGAGGAGTGATCCAAAAGCTAGAAATACCTTAGGGCCCATTAGTCTCATTGGTGGTTCCTTCGCATCTAGCAGGTGTTTTCCTTATTGGCATCTGACCAGGTGGCTTTCTCCCATGTGACGCCAGATCATTTTCTAGTGGGAGGAGCATACATGTTAGGTGATTGTAGGTAGCAGTTGTAGATGGGCATGTATGGTGAAGTCCTCCTTTTAGTCGATCGGCCAAGGCGCCATGCATTTAACTCCATTACCCAGTGGACAAGAACAATGGTCTACAGGTCGGATTTTCCAGAGATTAGTTTCTTATAGGTGTAGAGTATAGAGATTTTGATATTCTTGACATCCCACAGTGGGATCCCGTCATCTTGAGTTGCCATTGTTAACCCCCAAATTTTCCTATGCAACTATAGGGTTAAGAGCCAACTAGCTTTCATCAAGCTGGTAGTCAGAGACAGGTTTTCCAGGGATTAGAGCTCATTTTAGAGTTAGGCATATTCATCATTTTTGGGGAAAATTGCTATTTTTAACAGTCTTCCTATTTTCTACGAGCTCGAGTTCAGAGGTCCACAGGTCAGAGTTGATCACATATTTGGAATCCTTGCGAGAACACGATGCCGATGAGCCTTTTCTGAGGGGACATGCAAGACACTGTTATTGTTAACAGTTAGGGTTTCAGGGCTCATAAGACAATTTCGAGCATATAGTTGGATTCCTTGCAGAAAATTAAATTTGATGAGCCTAATTTCATTGATGTGCAAGATGCTGCTATTTTTAGCAGTGCCTATTTTTAGGCATGTTATATTTGACTGTTTTCTCCTATGAGTTCCCTATATTTTTTTACTTTCCTATTTTTTAGGTCGAGCTACTATTTTTAGTACGTCTATTTTTAGCATGTCTATTTTCAAAAGTGCTATTATTAGCAGGTGAGGCCCCATGCTATTGGTTCCAATATGACATGTGGCAACATCATTTCCTGGAAACCATGGTGCACTATTCTCAAGAAAACCCTAGGCGCCTCCCCTTTTCAAGGAAAACCTAGGTGCCTCCTTTGCTAAGTTTAGCAGTGAGCTAAAATTGGGTTGCATGCTTCAGTTCTATTTTCAATGGATGACTCATCAACTATTATTGGCAAGGAAGGGTGCCAAGGTCAATGAATTCTTTCTTGCTAACTTTGGAAACTGGGAGGATTATTTTTAGAAAAGGCGACCTCATGGATTAGTGTGCATGAGAAATTTATTATTGAACAAGGAGTTTATTTAGGAATTTTTTTTTAAGGAAAAGTTCACTTGTCTCGAGTTAAGTCAACATCACATGGACAATAGAGAAAGCACATGAGTGAGTTATTGATAGAGAAGGTCAACCCCCTCTTCAGTGGCTATTAATGTGGTTGTTATGTAGTTATTACAGGCAGCTAACTTTATTTAAAACAACCACATTACATCAGTTGTGTTTTTGCATGAGCAAGCTGCCTTTTCTGGGAATTGGGAGAGTTATATAAGTAAGGCAAGTGGCATTGTTTAGGCGGAGTTCATTCAGTGAGCAGCTAGCAGCCTTCCCTTTTCCATCTTCTTTCTTTCTCTTCTTGCTAGCTACACTCTTTGCAGAGCATATTATTGCAGCCTATGTAGTATTCTGTCTCTAGGATGCAAACATTCTTTTGACAAATGTAATGATAGAGTTTGACTATGTAGTTTTTCATAGCTCTTTGAATTCCTCAGTTCAGTAATTTTGTTTTTTGCAGTGGTGTGGATATTTTGGTTCCTTTACTTTTATTGTATCGATCATTTAAAGCGCACATTCTTTCTCTTTATTTCTCTCATATTTAGCTATTGCAAATTGAAATTCTCTCGCATTCTTTAATTATCAACGTTCTTATGTGTTTGGTTTCTTGCACACATACCAAGGACCATTATTTTATGTGTTGATTTGTCATACTAACACATGTTTTCTTAGTTATTTACAGTGTATAAACACTAGGGATGCCCTCCTATGACTAGAAATGCACCAGTCCGAATGGAGAAGTGATTAGTGGTGACTTTGGGCTAATCACTCATAGTTTTCTCTTAGGTTTGCCTAGTGCAGATCTGAGTGATAACAAGTATGTTACCCCTCAGTTTCACTTCAGGGTACCTCATTTTATTCGCTAGATGTGATCCATCATATGAACAAATTTTGTGCCTATTTTGATGATGTCAGAGCCCAAAGTACCAGGATCAGATGTACCACCACTATTCCTTGTCCTATTGTATCATGATTAGCCAAAAGTGTGACGATTTGTATTCCATGTATTGTATTGGACCATGCTTAGATGATCTATGTAAAGTGTTTTTTTCATCTAGGTGGTTTTTGTAGACCCTTTGTGGTTTGTCATGGCCCATCTTCTTAGTCCCCATTTCAAGATAGTACCTGCTCTTATGGCTCTGTTAACTATCCCTTGGAGGTCATTTATGGCTGGGGTAGGTACGCGAAGGTCTTGGAGTGGATCTACTAGGACACGTAACTGAGGGAGCCCCTAGGTTTTTTCACTTTACCCTTACGTAAAAGTGTTTTTCATGTATTGTAAAGGTTGTCATACCTATAGAGCACACTTATCTTATGCCTAAGTATGGATCCCCTTATGTATCTGTCACACTTTGTTATCCAAATTGGATCTTGGAAAATGTTTGTAAATTTTAAAATAAGTATGTTTCGTTTCATTTCATTTTATTTGTCCTCTTGGCAAATTGGAAGTGGAAACGGACAGATGTGATGGTTGGTCTTCAAAAGGTAGCCCATTAAAAAAATGAGGGTTGTAGCAAAGGGAAAAAAAGAAGGGAGATGCAAGGAGAAAGGGAGAAGGACAGTAGCCAAAATTAAAGCTCGAGGAGGGAAACCTGCTTGAGGTTGAGTGGACAAAGGAGTTAATCTGATTGTTCACTCTAAGCGAAGGTGTCACTGAGCCGTGGCCTGCTGCAATTTTGATCTTCACAATGAGTAACAATACACAGTCTGTGTAGAGCTCACTCCTATGTAATGTTCTCTTGAACATAATAAAATCTCCAATGAATGTTGGGTTTCCAGAGTTAAACCTTGTCTCAAAGGTGTGTTTTTCCTCTCCAATTTGTTGGGTATGATGTTGTGATTAGTTATTGAGCTATTATTCCATTTTAATGCTTTATCACTAATTAACCTAGCCTATTGTTGATGGAAGATAAATTATTTTAAATGTTGCATGGTCTTTGGAGGGCCAACATAATTGTCCTTCATTGAATTTGCCACTGGAGTTGGTCAGTAAAAACATAAAACAAACTTATTCTGCAATAGTCATATGTGTTGGCGAATTGAGTGGACTCTCAGTCCCTCAATTGCAGATCAGATGGTATCAGAGCAGGTACTGAAGGCTTGGAGAACACCTCCATGGTAAACACCTGCAACTGGTACCAAAACAACAGACATACATTGCTTCTAGGCCTACAGAGAAGTAGAGCACCATCAATGGCGGGACATCATCATGAAGAAGATGACATGGAAGACTCGGAGGTCATATTGGCTCGGCTGGAGCAAAGCATTGCTACATTGATAAAATTGGTGACACAACTGCTAGTAATGAAGGGTAAGAAAGCACACTCAACAGAGACTGAGCATGAAGAACACAAGGCTGGCCCAGAAGGTTCCAAAGGCGAGCTGCTTGGAAACTCGGGTAATGACAACAACTTTTCTTCTTCTTCCAGTGTCCCTTTCAAAGTTGAAGCGAAGCTTGAAATACCCATGTATGATGGACAAACTAATGCCGAGGTGTTGGATATGTTGAGATTTGGGTACCTTGGAAAGTGGTTCCCTTGTGTTTTTGAGCTTCTAAACACATGTGGGAAGTATTTTGTACCTTGTACCATGTACTTTATGTCTAATTTCACTTTGACTTAGGAGATTTAACTCAAAAGTGAAATTTGGTCATTTTAGCCTAAAATGACAATTAATTCACTTTGTGGGTGAATTAAGGGACATAAAGTGAAACTATGGAAACTTAAGTAAAGTGGGTTTTGAGTTGAGATTTACTTGAGATGATCTCAACCATTGACTTAGGATGAGATGAGATGATCTCATCCACTCATTTATTAGGTTTCCTTATGCATCCTTAAGGAGGGCACAAAGGGCAAAGGAGAGGCTAATTATTCCTTGTTATGTTCACCAAGAGAGTTGGGAGAGGAGCATGAGGATGAGGTTGGATGCATTGAGTGAGGAAAGCTTGGATGCCCACATTCATGGTGGTAGCCAACAATCTTAGTCCTTCATTTATTTGTGGAGCTAGTTCTTGCTAGGAGGAGGGCGCACTTGAGGAGGAGAGCGCACAACTAGCAGGGAGGACTTGCAGAGGACAGTTTTAGTGGAGAGCTACAACACAAATTCAGAGTATTGTGGGAGGGTTTCTCCATCAGAGCTTGCAGTTGGCAAAGAGCTTCAGTTCAATGGTTTTGGCAACTTGTGAGGAGAGCGTACCATCCTAGGGCACATCTTCTTCATTTGGACTTGTGTTTCAGCTTGGTTCAAGATGCTATTGTATCAGGTTCATTTGTTTATTGTACTTGTTGTATTCCACCTTCTTTTCTCCACATTTATACACTCAAATTCCAAACTGGTTTTCCTCCCGGGGGGGGGTTATCCAGGGTCATGTTGACCAAAAATACGTGTTCATTTCCATGTATGCTAGTGTTTAGAACAACATTATTTCAGCTCTAAAAGATCTGTAGGTGTGTTATATAGCTTATGGTATGCATGTGTTAACATCTTGTGACAAAACTACATGCTAGAGCACCTTAATGGCCTATGTAACCATAACAGAACAACAAAGAAGTTACTGAACAACTTGTTGTTATAAAACAACAACAAAACTTTGTTTGACAGTTGAAACTTAGAGCCAACATGAGGTCAAAGACAGACCTAGTTGGCAGCTTGTTAGGACCTAGAAAATATTCAGTCAACAATGGAATGGTGGATATGCAGAGGAAAATGGAGCCCATTTGTTTTCGTCTCCTTAATGGTCTAGCTTTTGGGGACTAAAAGCCTTCAAATGGGGAGGTGTGATCCGAATTGGATCTTGGAAAATGTTTGTAAATTTCATAAATATGTTTTGTTTAGGTATCCCATTAAAACAATGAGGGTTGTAGCGAAGGAAAAAAAAAATGAAGGGAAATGCAAGGAGAAAGGAAGGATAGTAGCAGAAATTAAAGCTCGAGGAGGGCATCCTGCTTGAGGTTGAGTGGACGAAGGAGTTAATGTGCATGTTCACTCTAAGCAAAGGTCTCTCTGAGCCATGACCTGTTGTAGTTTTGATCTTCAAAGTGAGTAACAATACACAGAGTCTGTGTATAGCTCACTGATATGTAGTATTCTCTCGGACGTAATAAAATCTCTAGTGAATGTTGGGTTCCCAGAGTAAAACCTTGTCACGGATGTGTGTTTTTCCTCTGTAATCTGTTGGGTATGTTGTTGTGATTAGTTATTGATATATTCATTGACTTATGATTCCTTTGTAATGCTTGATCACTAATTAACCTATCCTATTGTTGAGTGGAAGATAAATTATTTTAAATGTTGCACGGTCTTTAGAGGGGCAACATAATTCTACTTCATTGAATTTTCCACTGGACTTGGTTAGTAAAAGTAGAAAACAACCTTATTCCGCAATAGTTATTTGTGTTGGCGAATTGAGTGGACTCTTAGTCCCTCAATTACAGATCACTTCGGCCATGCACTCTTGGCATGTATCCGTCTTTCGAGATCACTCTACAGATTCTCATGTAGAGACACATTTCCTAAGGCACTTTCATAGTCCCCCAAGTAGTTCACAACACCCTAGGCACTGATCACAATGCCCTAGGCAACTTGGGGCTTTTCTTCATGCATTGGACTTCTCATGTCATGCCACGTTTCGGATTTTGGAGTGCTTAGATTATTCAAACAGTTGGGGGCATATGTTACATGGTTTGATGAGTCGACTTCCTTGGAGGATGCATTTCCTAAGAATTTGATCTCTTACTTGGCACGTGTGGACCTCCCTTGACTTGAGGACATGATTTGCATGATTTGAGGAGTTCATACCTTGGAGGCCTCCCATCCAAACGTTGGAGCTAAATTTGGTGAGGCACCCCCTCTCTTGAGCCCTACTCATGCCACACATGTAGACTTTCCTCACTTTGAGCATAGACATTGTCACGACTGTTCTTCATGGGAGAGCTGTCTTGTCATTTTTTGAGGGCATCACCTAGCGTTGTGGAGAGATGTTGAGCATTTTTGGACCTCACCTTAACCACTGTATTGGGGCACCTCCTCTCTTGGGGGAAATATTGTACATGTGGCACATCTACTTTGTATTTCTCTGTATTACTTAACTTAGTCTTCATCAGTTAGTTGGAAGACAAGTCAAATGTGAGATCTCCTAGCCTAGATCTAAGGAGATATAAAATATTCTTGAATGAGATGGTTGATGAAGCCTCCTATATGAAGGAGACTCCTCTCGTTCCAATTTATTGTTGTTGTTGGCTACTTTTGATAATACAATTTTGTTGAATATCTACCTATTGAGGAGTTGGTGTCAATTCTTGAAGCTCTTCTATCTTGGCTTTCTATTTTGGTGCATTAAAGATTGATTGTGAATGTTCAAGACTACTACAAGCTTACAAGGTCAATCCACTTGAGGTATAAGATTACCACATGGAAGGAAGATGTTTTGGGGTAAATCCTTTCCTTCTTCCTTTGTTAGTTTGATATTTGCTCAATTCCTTGTTTTTTCCATCGTCTAGAACCCTAGCAAGGGTATTGGTATTTTTATCAAGCTATAATTGATCTTATTTGTGGAGGTGCTCCCTTTGGGACCCTTTCTAGTAGGGCCTTGGTCTCCATAATTTATCTTAATTAGATAGGAGACCATTCTTCCCTTTGGATTCTAGTCTCTTATTCCTAATCTCTGAGTATAAAATAGACTAAATTTGAAGAAGGGCATTCTTCTTGACCCCATAAGCCCTAGTTGGAATTAGGCACTTGTCTTCTTCCAACAACCAACCAAAACTACAAAATCTAAATTCCTTTCTTTTATTTTTGTTTTAGAAAGAAATCTAAGGAAAATAAAAAAAGAAGCATTAATTAGATTTCTTTCCTAGTCTAGCACAAAGTTAATTGCTCATTTCATTTTTTAGAATAGAATAAGTTAGGGTTTGAGCTTAATTTCTTATCTTGAAACCCTAAGAGGCAAGTCAGCCCATAAGTTGTGCTTTGAAGGTTTATTTATCTTGTTTTGGGTTGATTTTGAGGTTTATAGTATATACAAATCTGAAAATTGCATAAAAAGAGAAAAAAACAGATTTGCATAAACCCCAAGGCTAGGTTTTATGCTTTTAAAGAACATTTTTAACTAGACCTAGCATCTATTTCATTTACTAGAAGGTTGTTACAAGTTCATTATTCTTTTCTGTTGGTGAAATTCATCTCTAATTTGGTATTAATTGCATATATTTTATTTGGAGATTATCTTGGTGAATTCTAGAGCTAACATTGATAAACCCTTGGGGGAATTTACCTTTCTTTTCAAGTTCTTGCTTAATCTCATTGATATATCTATTGTGAACTTGAGTCTAAGTGATTTGGGTTACTATTTTGTTGCGTATCATAAAACCTTAATTAAAACGTCCAAAATGTCTTGCTTAAAAGTTGAAATATTGCTCTTGGGTTAGTTTCCTTCTTATTTCAAATCTGGAATTCTGCATTAAATCATTAGTAATAGTAAAACAGATTTGAAAGTCTAGGACAGCGTTGAGCTTGTCCATAACTAAGCATATAATTGATTGGCACCTAAAAGTATATCTCACATAATCATTTTATGCTAAACGATTTCACTCCTTTTGGTTTAAACTTTAAATTAGCCTAAAGTGGTTTCTTTTTTCAGGTAGCCTCTTATAAGTATTGTTTCCTTGGATTGTTGATCAATCTAATGCAAATCTGAAGCTGTTCTTGCATGCATACTTTAGAATCAGATTTGGCATATATCCACTAGCTCCTAATTCACTATGCTATTGCTATTGAAGTGTTAAGGCATTTAATCACTTGTTGGAATCTTTGTATTTACATTTTCATATAGTTGTTGGATTCATCGAAGTAAATCATACTTTTGTATAGACTAACTCATTAAAGAAGGTTTACTCAAGATCTACCATTGATGGATAGGAATACCCCCTTGGCTCTTGGAGGTGGCCTAAAGTGAAGGTGATATTGTACTGAGGTGACAGTGGTGCAATTTCCATCTTGTTGCTCCAAGGTAGCATCCGTGGTTGAACTTTCCACTTGGATGCTAGTTTAGGCAGTAACACAGTACACGTGCTCTTATCAAGGGAAACTCTTAAGTGATCTGATGACACCTTAAACCATTATCTATTGTTGTCTTGGCATATTAATGAATTATTGGGCCAACTTGCATTGTCATGAAGTGCATTCTCAGGAAGCATGCTGATATATCACTTTGTGACACGTCAGACAAGGCTCTTAGAGCTATTGTTGCTTATTTTTCTGGCTTCTTGATTGGCTTATTCGTCTTCTAACTGACCAGAATGACCTTTGGAGGTGCAATAATAATTTTGAAGGTGATTTCTCCAATTTTTTCATAAATTTAACTTGTTTTTCTTGCTGAAACATATTTGTTCCTTTTGACTAGCGGCTTGTAATAGGAAAGAACTGAACATTGCTTTCAAGAGATGTATGCAAAATGTACTATTTTAAGATTCAAGAATAAACATGAAATGAGGGGACTATTTTAAGACTCAATAATAAACATCAAATAAGAGTTTCTAGGTATTGTAAGTGATTTTTTGTGGTAGTGAGGACTTTGTAGCAGCATCTTTCTTTGAAGCAAACCATAAGGAACTAGCCAGCAATCAGAGAGATGAAGAATAAGAGGAAGGCAAGCAGAAGGAGATTCTCAGAATGCTGTGAACATGCTTCTTTTGTTTTTCTGGTTATTTGCTTGCAAATTTTAAAGAATTACATGGATGCAGGAAGTGATGCTTAAGAGTGAGTTGCGGAACATGGATAGGGTTCAGAAGCGTGATGGTGTGGATATGACATATCTGAAGAATGTTATTTTGAAATTGCTTGAAACGGGTACAAACTTCCGGTCCTGTCTATATAGCTTCAATTTCTAATACTTCTTCAAAGTATACTTGGCCAGTCTATATCCTTAAATTTGCACTTTTGTTCTACACATTTACAGGAGAAGTTGAGGCTCTCCTCCCAGTCATTGGAACGTTACTGCAGTTCAGCCCTGAAGAGGTCCATCAACCCACCTGTAAACTGCAATAGAATGTGTTATTCTCACGGACTGATGCATGCACTCACACATATAGCTGTAAATTTATGTTGTACTCTCCTGTTCTGTTAACCTATTTTGGTCATTTGTGGACTAAAATTTCAATTTCAATATTGTTGTCTGCAGATCAGGAAATGTCACGAAACCTATAATGCTGTACCAAATGTACCTTTAAGTGGAGCTGCAGCTGTGGTCGATGCTGCGGCCTCTGCACCACGCTCCTTTTTTTCAAGATTTACACTTTGAAGTGGAGGATAAATGAGTATATATACTATATTGTATTCTGGTGCATTGGCTACTCTGATCCTTGTTGCATAATGCATCACTTCTTTGGCAATGATCTGTTTTAAGATAGTTTCTTCATGGGAAAATTAGTGAACATCTGTTTTCTGCACACCATATTTACATCAAGGATCATCTACAGACTATATTAAGAAATGGGTGGCTTGAAGGCATCACTTAGTAAAGGTGCCCAAGTATTGAAGCTGTAGGATGATTCATATTACCATGTTTACTCTATCAGCAGAAGTGGCCTGCATGAAACGGAGGCTTATTATCATGAGGTTATCTAAGCGATCGGTTATGTGGCATACAGTTTCACGCTCTAATTACAATAGCCTACCTCAATTGAAAAGCCATTTGGGGCAAGTTATGTCCGTGGCCACATGTAATCCAGGCCTGTGAAGAGGATGAGTTCATTGCTTCAGATTTTCTGGACTATTAGACTGGCTTCAGCTGCTGGTCAGACACATCTTCAGTGTCCTTGTCGATAAAAAGGAAGCATTATTGACACTTTGTAAAGAACTTGTTCCTTACTACCAAGTCGGGATTTTCTTAAGTTTTTGAAAACATTTCTTTAAAGATTATTATCCTATATGCCATATACAACTGGTTCATCTCTTGTATACTAAGATTATTTGGACAGCAGTATGTTCATGAAGCTGGTTCATCACTAGCATGTAAAGCTTATATCAGCTATGTCGCTGGGAGTTAAAATTGTGATGATGGTTGGATCAACAGGCATACTTGAAAACGTGATGATCCCTTTCAACAGCATTCGAACTTCTCAGTTCCTAAGACATTCAATTCTTTTAATCCATACCATTTTCTGCACCTCTTAGCCAGCAATGCATCAAGAGGTCGATAAATGTATGGATTTGAATTATTAACACAACCCATATTTAAACTTGGAAGGATACGATCAATTATTGATTCCCAGCGTACCTCAAGTCTGTGTGTGTTCCCATTACAAGTAAATAGGGTCGTGATTTGTTTTATTCTAGTTCTTTCATGTAATTGCTTATTTTTTTATGTAAAAATGTGAGATATTGTTCATGTCATATGCCTAACAACGATGCATTGAATGTAAACAAACTTTGTGGAAAGTCAGTGCGGGTATAATTTGTTTCCCACAATCATGTCTAGGGTTTCCATGGAATAGATGAATAATGGAACAGATGAATAATGGAGCACACCTGTGTTTGTTTGTTGAAAGGACTTGTCAGGGTCCACTATTGAAGTGAACAAAATGAAATAAATTTTGAATTTGTCAGAACTGATCATTGGCATGAGCGTGCATAGCTTTGGTGTATTTTCTGGTTCCAATACCTATAGCGGTGTGTTCCTCATACTCACGCTGATGTTATATTATGATTTTCTCAATCGAGTAACTATGTTTACTATCCACCAAATAAATTCCATGCACCTACCAAAAGATGCTCTTTTACCATTCCATGTTCTTCTAGATTGAAATAAACATGGGTTTGGTCATTTTTAGTTAGCGACCACAATTAGAATAAGGTTGGTGGAGAGTTTGAACTCGTCTATGGTTAACGATATAATTATAATAATATTTTTCTTCCTTCATATTTGAACAAGGGTAACATGGAAGCAGGGTGTGTCCTTGTGTACTGGAAATTTTACCTGATAAAATATTTGTCAATAGGTGAATCTTATAGTAAAAGCCAAAAAAGGTGATCAGTTGGGTGTGCCTCTGTGTACTTGAAATTCAATATGATAAAATATTTTTGTTGATAGGTGATTCTTATAGTGAAAGCAGAAGAAGGTGATCAATTGGTTGGATCGATTACTCTCCTTTGACAAAAATCACTTATAAATGAGAATTAGAACTACACATTGACAAAAATTGAATGTTTTTGTTTAACACTTTTAACTTATTACATTATTAATCTGAGTTTTACATGGCTTTTTCTAAGAAGCTTTACCATACAATTGTCATCAATGTTCATCTGGAGGATGCATGCTCAATCTTCCCACCATGACTAGATGCATTATTTCAAAGAAGGGATTTGAACTTGATGTAAGCACCTTCACATTGATATTCACAAACACCATAGAAGCTTCCTTTGTCAATCCTTGTTGTCAATTATAATCCTGTTGCAGAAAGCTTCTCCACAATTTTCTTGTTGGCAACCCTCTTGTTAACTTCCTTGTTGGTTGCAGTCATGTCGACCACACTCTTGTCAATGACTTCCTTATTGATAGCCCTCCTGGTGACCACTCTTGGTGACAACTTCCTTGTCCACAATGCTCATATCAATTGCCCTATTGTTGACAACTCCCTTGTTGATGGAAAGCTTTTTGATGAGCCCTTTGTGAATGGCCTCTTTGTCGACGACACCTTAGTCTACTTAAGTTCAATAGAATATTCATGGTTTAGCGAATCGCCTCTTGTCGCACGACAGTGCATGCCATCACCCAAAAACAACACATCTCAACAATTCTTGGCTTCCCACTTGTCTCATCCCTTTAGTGACAAATAATTATGGATCTAAATCACCTTTGGAAGTCAAATGGGCATTCCAAAACTATTATATAATTTTGTATGTAAATCATTGAAGGTAGAGCTTGTCTCCTTTTCACGTTCTCTTTTTCACAGAGCTTTGAACATATCTCTTACACAGTAATACAAATGTTGTTCGAGCCATTCTACTTTGTGCATGTTTGTTTTCATTATTTACTTCAATCTTATTCATGTGTTTGCTTGTCATAACTTAACCAATGCTACACTATTAAGTGGTCCCTCAATTGCATCAAGAATTCAAGATCAAAAGAATAACTGGAAATGTTGACATGGATAGATTTTTCCTTAATACCATATCTACTCTATCCCAATGTATGTTACTATGTTTGCATATCATGTATACAATTGAGAAGGTTGGGTTTGGGATTCATGCTTGACGACAAACATCAAACTTGGGTTTATATTGGCCTTACCTAGTGTACTTGCAACTAACATTATTTAGTATAACAAACAATTGATATTACTTTTGATTTACCTTTTTCTTTTGAATTTGTTTTTCCAAAGAAGCACTTGAGTTTTGGAAGAGATGGGAGCTTAATTTTGTGTAGCACTTGGTAGAAAATTAGTAATAAGTAAAAGGGAAACATTATAGAAATTAAAATTAGTGTACAAATATGCATGGAAAATTCTTAATTGGCATGGAAATGGAAATGTCTTAACATTGTGATCTTAGCACATGACAACCCTCAATCAACTATAGTAGAAGTGTAGAAGCATCTTAATTTCATCAAATTAACGTCGTTATAAATAACTTCAATTCATTATTGAAGTAAATTATTGGAAACTATTTTGGAATAACAAATTTTCAAAATTTCTTTAATTTTTTTTTTTTCAATGATGTGTTACCACAATCTAGCAACAAGTACAAAGCCTTCACAAGGCACCAAGACTAGTGGAACATCGAAAGATGTCACCACTATCACCTAGGCAACAACTTCCCTCTCTTTAGTGAAGAAGCAAATCCAACACAAGGGAGACTTCCCTAGTAGCCTCCAATAATCTCTATGCAATACACAATCAAGTCTAGGGCCCCCATGATAACTACTCGAACTACCCACCAATAAAATAAGGTAGACAAGGTATTAATAAGGTGGTAAGACAAAGCAATTTTCAGATTTTGAGAGATGAGGATCTAGGTCAATTTAGGAGGTCTAACAAGTCAATTTAAGGCTCAAGATGATCCCCAAACACTACAAATGAAGAAAAAACTAAAGGTTGTTGTAAAACACGTAAAAATGTATTAAATTACAGCAAGAAAACAAGTTATTACAGCAATAATAAACTCAGTCTTTTAATAAGTAATAATTCAATGAAGAAATGAAGAAATGGGGCTAAAACACGAGTTAAATTAGGGCTCATTAATTAACAAAATCAGAAAACTAAGAGGCATATAAAAGCCCTAAAACCCTTGACATTTTTCCCTAAAAGGATGTAATAACAATTCAAAAATATAAATTAAGGTTTTAATAATGTTTGTTAGGTCAACAATATGCCTAAAATGTCAAAACATCTTAGTCTTTTGTGGATGAAAATAAAAAATTGTTGTAATAAAACCCTAATCTAACCCTAAAATAGTAAAAGTAGAGTACAATTCAAAAATTAATGATTGACCATTGGGAGAGTAATTAGTGCCTACTATATTTTGGGCATATCGCGTCAATTAAGGATTCCTTTAGAGAGAAATTGATGGATTTTGTTAAGGTGGTATCTAGAGGTTGATCACTACTAAATCTAAAAGATCCTCCTAAAATATTAAGGACAATTCAAGGGAAGGTTCTTCAATAGTGATATCCCAATAGCTTTGATAGGAAGGGTTTGTTCAAAAAAAATCCAAGAGAATGTTCAACCAACACTAGAGAAGCAACATGACAATTAAATACATTCATAAACAAAACCACATGATGAAAAGATACCACTTACTCAAAAAATATTTTTGTTGGAGCTTTTTGTAACTTCAAGAGGTATTCCCACAAGAGACCATGGTTTCAGGCATGTGGTAATTTTCGTTGGCACCAGATCAATGTTTGGTTTCAGTGAAATCGACATTTGGAATGAGGCTAGGGCCTCATGGACAAGTTGATGAGATTTGTGGGTTTGTGTTATGGTTTCACACCCACAAAGAGGAATACAATATTCTAATTAATTGTTGAGTTTAAAAGGGGTTTCTAACCTCACTCATAAGACTCTTATATAAGGAGAGGAGATGAGAGATTGTGACAAATTTTAGTGTGACATTATAACATGATGGAGTTGTCATAAGTGAGTCTGCACTTGTGTTAAGGAGCTTGGTGATTTCAACAAGGGGATTTATACAACTATGACAAATTTGGCCTAGGGCTAAATAATTCTCTATGTTTTGTTATGTACAGGGAAAACATAACGCACGTGTGGAGAAGAGAGGTAGCCACAGCAAGGGAGAAGTCGCGCAGGTGGTGCGGACCATAGGGGATTTAAGTACGTGTATGTGAGTTGCAGTGGGAACAATCGCGTATGTACGTGGGTTGCAATGAGAACAATCGTGTATGTACGCAGGTTCCAGTAAGGACAATCGTGTACGTCTGCACAAGTTCTTTTGGGTAGTTTGGAAGGTTCATACAGGATGAAGTTAGCAACAGTACGTGTGATGTTAATAGGTCATATAAGTGGTTTGCAACAGATTTGTAAGTTGGGTTTTGTCCCGGGACATTTGTTGATTTTATGGCTGTAGAGAGGATTGGTTTTTCCCTCATATTTGGTTATTTTTGTGACAATTGAGAGGGATGGTTTTGTCCTCATAATTTCTAAATTTGACAAGAGTTATAGAACAAAAAATTTGTGTCTCATATGTGTTGATGATTCATCTATGATCTTGTTGTTTCCGCTGCTATATTTTCAGTCAATAATTTCAATGTAAAATTGTTCAGTGATAATAGTTAGGGCTTACTGTTATATCACTAGGAATCAATTTTCAGATCTGAAATTAGTCACATAGAATTGCATGTGAATATTGACCTGGTATCAGAGTTGAGGCTTTGAAAAGAAGGGGATAATCTTGAGACACATTTGTGCTACAACACTGGAAGATTGTTCTTGTTCTGGGTAGGTCACCATGGTGAACACATTGAAGATCAATGACAGGTTGGAAGGGGCAACCCATTTCCGAGCTTGGAAGGCTAGGGTTCTCCTTCTATTGGAAGAGAATGACCTCAAGGAGTATATTGAGGGTGTGGTTGCAACTCCTACCGATCTGCGAGAATTGGCAGCTCACAAGAAGAAGTAAAGGCCAAAAGGGTGTTGCTAGAATCCGTAAAGGATCACTTGATTCCTCACATTGTTGAGAAGACATCTACCAAGGAAATGTACGATGCTTTGATAGGTCTATACCAAAACGGGAATATAGGCAGAAAATTGCATTTGAAGCACCAACTTCAAGTTGTCAAGATGTCTAGTGAGGACACAATTGTGAACTATCTTATGAAGATTACATAGATCTGAGATCAGCTTGTGGCCATCCATGATAAGGTGGAGGATGCTTAGTTGATGAATGTAGCGTTGAGAGGTATTCCCAGGTCTTGGGAACCATTTCTGCAGGGGATCTGTGCACAAGAGAAGTTACCAGACTTTGATAGACTATGGAGTGATTGTATCTACGAGGAGACTAGGTTAGTGTCCAGGGATGATTTGGATGGTTTGGTGAAGTGTAGCAGCGATGAGAACTAGGCCCTTACAACTCGCACTAGGAAGGGAAGAAGAGGTTCTCTTGGTAGAAGGGATTCTCCCCAGAGAGAAGCATCTCCAAAACCAAGACGGAAGAAGCATATGTTTTGAGTGTCATGACTATGGTCACTATGCTTCACAGTGTCCACATCGGAAGGGAAGGGGAAGAAGGCAACAAACATCAACAACAAAGGTTGATGATGCTTTAGATAGATTTTAGAGGGAGGTCTTGTTTGTTTCTTCCATTTTAGGTGCAATTTCTAGTAGGGGGACTTCCTTGGTGGATAGTAGAGCATCTTTCCATATGGTAGTTGCATGAGAATTGTTTGATAGCTTCACAGAGACTGGCTCAGACTTGTGTGTGGAGCTTGGTATGGGAACCAAGCATGCAGTACACAGATATGGTACGGTGTCATTTAGGGTGGAGTCAAGAAAAGTGTTGAGGGTGTCAAATGTGTTATGGGTGCCAGAACTCAAGAGGAGTGTTCTCTCAGTGTTAGAGATTGAGAAGAAGGGCTACCATATATTGTTTCAAGATGGACAGGTTTTTTTTGTGCCCAGATGATCTAGCTTTAGATCATCGATGGTTCTTGGAGTTAGGGAGGGAAACCTATATAGGATGAGGGGCTAGCCTATGAGATTTGTGACCAATAGCAGTAGAGAGGAAGATGAGGAGGAACAGGTAGCTCCACCAATGGTGAGGCACGTAGCCCCACCAACATTAATAGAGAGGAAGATGAGGAGGAATAGGTA
>ML799821.1:40726-63379 GCA_009831015.1 Picea engelmannii | reverse complement strand
TGGGTTGTAAGGAACGATCAAATCCCTCTTGATGCCCTCTCCTGCATAGAAGTCATTAAACTTCTTAGAGGTATACTCACCCCCATTACCTGTCCTTGGTACTTTGATTTTCCTACTAGTCTAGTTCTCCACAAGAGATTTGAACTCTTGGAATTGATTGAAGACCTGGCCTTTGGTCTTCATGAAGAAAATCCAAGACTTCCGAGAGAATCCATCAATGAATATGACATACTACAAACAACCACTCAAAGATGCATAAGACATAGGACCACATACATCATAATGAATCAGATCAAGTTTACTTGTTTTTCTGTTGTCACTGCTTGGAAAAACAATCTTGGTGTACTTTCCCAAAGCACACCCCTTTCACAACTCTTGGTGCTTTGCACTGAACTTTGGCACTCCAGTCACAATGTCCCTAAGTATCCTCAGAGCCCCATGACGGAAATGGGCCATTCTCCTATGCCATAGCTCACAAAGATCATTGATGCTGGTAGTATGATACAATGCACTAGCTGGTTGATACATGAGTTTGTACAGCTTATCATGTCGAGTCCCAATCACTTTGGCTGAAGTGATACTGGACCCTTTGGGAAATAGGAGCACCTATCCATCACGAACCAACACCTCATATCCCCTCTCCTCAATAGTAGAAACTGAAATCAAATTCTTCTTCAAGACAAGAACATATAAAACATTTCTCAACAACATGGGAGGTTGAGACTCCCTACAAAATGATATTGTCCCACTACCAACTTCCTTGACCACCTAGTCATATCCAAACACTACCTCAAGATCACCAATTTGTGTAAGATCTGTCAAATTCTCATGAACACCTGTCATATGGCGGGAGGCACCACTATCAATATACCAAACACTGGAATGTGTGGCTCTAGTGGAAAGACACACCACTAAGGAAAACTCCTTGTCAAACCTGGTGGAAAAATCCTCCACCTCTGTTGAAGCTACAATCTGCTTCTTCTTCTTATTAGGAAATTGTCCCGCATAGTTCCCAAACTTGTGACATGAAAATCACTTGCCTTTTCTCATGTCCTTCTTTCCTTCACCCTTCAGTTTGTTCCCTCCCTTGGGACCCTTTTTGAACTTCTTGTTGTTGTTAGCATCAAGAGACACATTCTCCTCATCATTACCAGTAGATGAACTTCCATGCACATACCCTCTTTGGGTTTCCTCCTGAACAAAGTCATCCCAAAGACGGTCCCACTTGGGAAGATTCTCCCTTGCCACAATTCCCTCAACAAAAAAAACCCATTGTTTGGTCACCCCATTCAATGTTGTCCTCAAAAGTTCACTATCAACAATGGCCTCCCCAACAACACCAAGTTCATCTCTCATCTGTGTCAACTTGGTAAGATATGTGACGACATTTTCATCCTTGGTCATTCTAATGCTCTTCAGTTTCTCTCTCAAAACCATCTTCCGGTTCTTATTTGTAGTTTGATACAACTTCGTCAAGGACTCCCATATCTCAGAGGAATTCTCTTCCTTGTCACATGTAGAATCAAATGGTACTTGATGGCATCAAGGATGATTCTTTTATCCTTGATGTTCTTCTTGGTATAGGATGCGATAAGTGTAGCATTTGTAGGTACTATTATTGGATATGTTGTAGAGTTCTCAATAATGTCCCACAACTCCCTCTCCTGTAGAAGCAAAATCATTCTCTCCTTCCAAGCACCAAAATTCACTACCCCATTAAGTATTTTGTCAACTCTATCCGGTGAAGTAACTTTTGTCCTGCTCTATGTATGGCTGATTTAATTTTGCATTACTCTTCAACTCAACTCTGATACCATGTAAATTTTCAGACCCCACCCAGTTTCAAGTCTCACTGAGACTAATCATAGTTTAATGCCCAAAATCCTAGTTTTATGACAACAACAATTTCTTAGCATATAAACGATTCTCAGAAATGAAACATGAGGATTCTAAACAACAATAAATGAAGAAATAAATAATTCTATCAACAACACTATAACTCAGAAATAAATGCCAAGAGATTTTTGGTCTAAAATTGACCCTGGAAAAACCCACAAGGGGAAAACCAATGAGAGAGGGGATTTTTAATATTTCAGAGCTCAGAGATAATGATATTTACAAAAATCATTATCTTCATAAATAAATTACAGACTTATCTCGAGAACCATGCCAAGTTTCCTCCTCAGAATCTGAGATAAATACTCCTCAAAATTCGTGCTAGAATTTTATGTACAAATGTAGAAGTCAACTCCTTGATTTATGTTCCATTTGGTTGTACAATTTCCCTCAAAATTCATGCTAGAACAATAACCGGAATTTTTGTCCCTGAAATTACAATATGGTCGCCTAGGAAAGTGTGCCAACTCTCTAGAAAATAATGCAGGATCCTCTTCTTGATTTTTGTGCAAGAAAAGTAGTAGTACGAACTCCACAAATCCGTACCATATGACCCATAACTGTTCTATACCTTTCTCCACGATTTATGTGTTGTAGTTTATGTCTTGGAATCTGTGACACCTTCAAAATATCTCCTCTCTGCTTCAGCTCGAATTCTCTCTCTCAATCTCTCTCCAAATCACATCAACTAGTGAAATGTGGGGTGCCTCGTTACCCTAATCGACTTGATGAGGGAATGTGAATAGTTTCTTAACCCAATGGTTGAGATTGAATTAGATGAGTGGTTGAGGTTTAATGTCTATTCATTCACCCCCTTCACTTAATTCATAAAGTCACTTTTAATTCATATCATATGAATTAAATGACTAGGGCCCACATTAGACATTTTCCCAGCCCTAGGCACCTAGGTGATGAGAAACACTTTCCTAGGTACTTTTTGATTATTTTTAACAAGAGGGAGTAGCCAATCAGGAAGAATGGACAGTAGGATTTGATTCAATAACCAAGGATGCAGCTAGCCAGGAGGATTGGAGAGCAGGATTTTCTTCAGTGATAGAGGGAGCAACCAATCAGGTGGATCAGACAACATGATTTGATTCAGTAACCAAGGATGCAACCAACCAGGAGGATTGGAGGGTAGGATTTGCTTCAGTGACAGAGGGAGCCACAAATACGAAGGATTGGCGTGCCACTATGGTAGAAGATGCAGTACATGAGATAGAGTCACTTCCAGTGTGGGAGGCAAAGGTACATCCAGATATTGGAGGATGGAATACCTCCCTCGCTAAGAGGGAGTGTTGGAGATTTGTGTAGCTTCGAGAGGTATTCCCACAAGAGGCCATGGTGTTAGACATGTGGGAATTTTTGTTGGCACCAGATCAACCTTTCGTTTCAATGAAATTGACCTTGGAATGCGACTAGGGCCTCATGGACAAGTTGATGGGCTTTGTGGGCTTGTGTTGGGGTTTCACACCTGTAAAGAGGAATAAAATATTCTAATTAATTTTTAAGTTTAGAAGGGGTTCCTAAACTCACTCATAAGAATCTTATATAAGGAGAGGAGAGATTGTGACAAATCTTAGTGTGACATTGTGACATGATGGAGTTGGCATAAGTGAGTCTGCACTTGTGTCAAGGAGCTTGGTGATTTCAGCAAGGGAATTTCTACAACTATGGTAAATCTGGCCTAGGGCTAAAGGACTCTCTATTTTATGTTCTGGACAGGGAAAGCACATCACACGTGTGGAGAAGATAGGCAGTCGTAGAAGGAAAGAAGTCATGTGCGTGGTGCGGACCATACAAAAGTGTTTGTATGGGACTTTAGTACATGTATGTGGGTTGCAGTGGGAACAATCATGTATGTACACAAGTTGCAATGGGAATAGTAGTGTATGTATGTGGGTCCTAGTACGGACGATCGTGTACGTCTGTACAAGTTCCTATGAGTAGTTTGGCCGGTCCGTATAGTCTAACTTCAACAACAGTATGACTGACGTCAGCAGGTCATACTAGTGGTTTGCAACATATTTGTAAGTTGGGATTTGTCCCGAAAAGTTTGTTGATTTTATGGTTGTAGAGAGGACTTGTTTTGTCCTCAGATTTGGTGATTTTTGTGACAGTTGAGAGCATATTTTTTAAAATTGAAATTGAAGATCGACTCAGTCACCTATCAACCCAGACATTGACTCAAAACTAGATTGACTCGAACTAGTCTAATTTGAATGACTCGGTTCAATAAAAAATACATTAAATAATTAAATTTTGATGAAAAATATTATTTCAAAAGATTTCAAACCATGATTCCAAACATTAGAGACAAAATATGCAAATTTTTCTCCTCTATATACCATGTAAGGGTGTATATATCAAAATGACACCGAGTGCAATACATATTAGTTATAGAATACATAATCAGTGAGGCTCTAAATGGAAAATATTACTGATGTTCTAAACAATTACAATAACCCATCCTCTCGATGAAGAAATAGTGCACCTTCCTTGCATTGTGTTCATTAGGCCAACTGTAATTAAAACCTAACATGGCCTCGATTTGATTCCTCATTGTCGAAATTGTCTTTGTGTTGTGGTAATATACTATAGCTTGCATCCTCCCGACTGTTGTTTTCTTATTTGCACAACACTCAAAACATCCTTCTCATGATTCCTTGCCATGGTTGTCTATCGATTGAAGGCTATTGCATATATTTATAATAACTTTATCTTTTGGAAAACACCTTGTAACTTCATTTCCATAAGCTATCATACACAACCTTGAGGAGAAAACTGTAGAAAATCATTAATTACCTCTTCTGTTGTTGTTTGAAACTTGTCACTATTTTCCATTCTACCAAAAAATTGATACATGGAAGATCAGGCTCATACTTCATAGAACATAGGTTTACACTCTTCTACAACCACCAAAGTCATGATGAAATTTTAGTTTCTATCCCTGGTGCTATAAATTTCAAGTGTAAACACTTTAGAGAGAGCACCATGTAATCATGCTTCAATTGTATTAACTATATCCTTTGTCAATGAATAGATCCTACATCATCCTTATTTGATTTGATTTGTGCTCTTAATGTAAGCCCACAACAAAACTCAGGAAACCATGCAAATCTTGGTGCCTTACAACTAGGTATATTCCTTGAAACAAGTGTACTTCCTAAAGTCACCACAAGGATAAGCTTTCATAAGCATATTAGCACAGAAAAAGCCTTCAAAAAGGGTACTCACAACCTAGAACAGGTAGTCCACTAGGAAGGTGCATTTTTTCTTCAAATTAGCCTTCTGATCAATGTGCATATAATAACTTAGGTCAACGTGTCAAAGAACATAATAAGGCACACATAGGTGTGTGTGTATATATATATATATATATATATATATATATATGGATTCTTCCCCAAACTTGGCATGGGTTGGCCCAAAACTCACCTAATGCATCCCCTTCACATTTAAAACAAGCACAAGTCAAACAATCTCATATGGGGCTTGGGTCCCGAAACGAATTGACCAAGTAGATATATATATATGGATTCTTCCCCAAACTTGGCATGGGTTGGCCCAAAACTAACCTAATGCATCCCCTTCACATTTAAAACAAGCACRGGTCAAACAATCTCATATGGGGCTTGGGTCCTGAAACGAATTGACCAAGTAGACATGGAATCGGACAGTTTGACTGGTTTGGTACCAAAGCAACTGAGTTGTTCTTCGGCTCGTCCGGTTCAGTACCAAACTGGTCAATGAACCGATTCGATGGTCGGTTTGATTTGGCGTGCTATCTGCTCGGTCGATTTGTTGGGTTGATATCGACTCGAACCGGTTTTAAAAACTAAGGTTGAGAGTGTTGGTTGTGCCCTCAGAATTTCTGAATTTGACAGGAGTTACAATTTTTTTTTTGTCTCATATGTGTTGATGATTCATCTTTGATCTTTTTGTTTCTGCTGCTATATTTTCAGTCAATAATTTCAATGTAAAATTGTTCAATGTTAATATCTAGGGTTTACTGTTAGATCACTAGGAATCAATTTTCAGATCTGAAATTAGTCACATAGAGTTGCATGTGAAAATTGACAATTTCATCCATCAAAATGCTAGAAATGAATATCCATGTAGTAGCAAAGAATCCACAAACACACCCCCAAAAAGTCACTCTAACTAGCCATCCATAGCATTTTTCATGAGAGAGAATGTAAAAGTAAACAAATAATGATATATCTTCACAGGTAACAATGATTTACAAGTGAGAAGTGCTTCTCTTAATTTTATATGATAGATCTAGCACCCTTTTCGCAGTATAGGATCCCTAAAAACATAAAATAATTCCTTTATCTCTCTCAAACCCTATATGTCAGGAAACAATACATAAAAAATACATTATACATGAGTGGATAGGTCACTAAGACCCCCAACGATGCCTCCAAGATGAAGTAAAGTATCTCAAACATCAAATTGTCCCTCATAAATGTGCTCTAGATATCATACATGTGGCATGTGTCTCCTCATGAAGTGGATGACTCACTCCAAAGTGATGTCCAGGGGCTCAAAAGTGAAGCCTTTCCATGAGAGGGTGCAATGTTTGATCTCCAATAGGTGTGTCTTGTCCCCAAGAGGTGTGACATCTCATCAAAAGGTGCCATATCATCATCAAGAAGCCCAATGTCTCATCAAAGGTGGCCCATCATCATAAAGGTGAAGTGTCCCATCATAGAAGTGCAAAATTCCATTATCAAAAGGTCCAATCATCATGGAAAAGGCACCACATCCTCTATCCAAGTGTAACGTCTTCATGTAAAGGTCCAATGTCCTCTAGAGAATGTGGAATGCTCTCAATCAAGTGGTGGGTATGGCCTCCATGGAAGTGTTCTAGTAGCCCCTCAATATCCTCCAAAGGATCTTAGTGGCAACAAGGCATGTGGCTTGTGCAATCCATCATCAGAGGAGGGGATCGTTTAGTCCAATGCATTGTGAAGACTGGAGGCAAGGTACATAATTCAAACAAAACATATAAAGTGAGTCATGTCAATGCAAAATGCATTAGATATATCTCATAAAGTATCATTTTCAAAATTCACACTAGCTTACAAAGTTATATGATTTCCCAAGTTTAGGTATGGGAGGATCATTATTACCCTCTATTATGTGTGTCAGTACCCATGATAAGAAGTATGTCCCAAGGAACCCATCAAGAAGTATGTGCAATGGTATAAGGTATGTATTGGGGTTTACCTCATGGGTAGATTGTCATTGACATGGAAGGCCATGTATGATAGTGATCCTCATGTGTGTGTTTGTAGAGGGAGTACTTAAGCAATGAGGTACCCTTTCCTCGGTATTGTGTCTTTCCAAACCCCTGTTTTCCTTTTTCTTTATTGCTTCAATTTTTTTTGGCTTTTGACACTCAATTTGCTAAGCTTTTTTGTTAGGTATAAATTCATTGCATAAGATTTGGGGTGATGGCCTCTTACCAAGGGGGTAGATCTCATGCTTCACTTTCTTTGTTGGTTTTTTAAACTTTGTTTTTCTTGTTTGTTTCTTTGTATTTCATTTTGAATTAGGGCTTTTGCTCTTTCTATATCATTTTTTTATAAAGTTACATCAACCTTGAGCATTCAAGTTCCTTCTTCTCATGGGATTATGAAGCATGGGCCTTTTTGGGCTACACGCAACAACCAACCCAAAAGAAATGACAACTGAGAAAGGATAGATAGAATATTTCATTCATGGTAAGGGATATGGACACATTACCGCATTAAGTCCCACCAGTAGTATGACTTTTCCCAAGAGCGACAACACTTGATTAGGAGATGATGATGACCACTAAGGGGAAAAAAGGAAAAAATATAAATTCAAATCATCATGATTCATTATTCAATTCAACCCATGATCACCATTTTCATTCCCAAAACATTGACATTATCACTCGTTATGAATTGCCAAAACAATGCACCTCAATATGAAATTCACCATGTCATCTAATGTGAGTGAGTTGAGGATGCAATGGAAGAAATTTGTGGAAAATTGTCTATGGATAGTTTAGAATGGTGTCATCATAACTGTTATCCGCAATGTGAATCATAGAGAAAAAAAATATCTAGTTACCCCTGAAAGAGAGCGGGTAACAGTAACATAAATTAATTTTCCATTGCAATACATACCTTTCAAAAAAATTACAAAATTTGATTGCAAAGACTTGTTCTCATACAAGCTTCATGTGTCACTTATTTGGTTTCAATATTTTTGGGGGGATGCTTATATAATAGTTGGAATTTTGTACATCGATTATGAAAATCACATACTCCAATAATAAAAAATATTTAGAAGATTGTTTTTTCTACTATGAACATGTATTCTTAAAAGTGAAATCTACATCTTAAAGTAGATACCTTTAACTTTGTAAATATTAGTAATAATAATAAAATTAAAATCTTATCAATGATTTTTTCCCTTTCATATTAGAAATTAAATTTTTAATAATTATTTATTTGTTACTTTCTAAGGTCTAAATACATAGCTGCTTTTTATTGTGATGAATGTCAATGGTGAAATTATAATAAATGAAAAGGTTTGTTGAAAATAATTGTCATTGAGGTCAAATATAGGGGGAGATCATAAATGTTTATGTGTGTTGATTAGGCTAATCATGTGCATTGATGAGGTTTTGTGTGAAGGAAAGACAATTGTGAATATCTCTATGTGATGTTGAATTTCTGCGAGGGCTCTGTGTATTTACCCTGAATCAAGAACAAAAACTCCATAACAACGAGATGATTGTGCGTGAAATGGAAAGTTTGAAGAGAAATGGTGAATGGAAGATAGATGAGATGACATCGTTGAAGAAGAATAGAGGGAAGAGATCAAGAAGTCACATCGAGTGAGTTGAAGGTGCAACAGAACCATGGACTTGGTAAAGGATAACCCGCTGGCCCAGTTAACTAGATTGAAGAAAATATGAGAAAAGACAATATCCCACATGCATAAGGAAACATGATTCCGATGGGTTTATAATGAAAAGGTGAAATAACATAGTTTGAATGTGAATGGAAGAACCACAGAATGTTGTGCAAGGCATTACCTTTTAGCTGGGGAACTAGAGTACCAAAGTGTTTGTTGAAAACATGTTGTTGAAGTTTCCTGGTGACCTAGTGGAGCATATCATATATCGGGAGATCAAGAGAAAGCAAAGTGTAAGCGATGTGTTAATATCCTAGGGGTCCGATGGGCCAGCTTTGATGCCACATTAGTAGCCATGTTAGAGCAATGTGGATGCCATGTCATCCACCACACCAGCGCCATAACACCAACCAAGTCAGTACGATTGTCCACGAGGAGATCGCCTCATCTACACGTTAGCACAATGACTCAGATAGTATATTGCATATTGGAATATCATAAGGACTTTTCTAGCTGTGTTGAATTTCTAGGGACCCAGTGACCCGGTGGTTGGAACACAGAGTGACTAGGTTCCATACAAGGCATATCACATACTGGAAAATTAGAGTGAAAACACAGTGTTGAAGTCCTGAGCGCTTGATGGCCGATGGGATGGTGGTCGATGCCACGTCAAAGCCAAGACAACAACCATGTCATCCATAAAATGTAGTAGTAGTCCACATGGAGGTGATATCATTAGCCATGTGCAGTGTCACGTGTCAAGCCACATACTGGTGCCATGTCATCCAATATACATGTAAGATTCCACATGGATACTACGTTAGCTACCACGTCATATCAGATATCAGATCGTGGTAATATTTGAGATGCAATGTTAGAGGTTCTGGTGGTTCAGTGGTCCAATACCCTAGTGGTGGGGCCCAACATATTGGTATACCAATTATCAGATGAATGATCAAATGTGCAGTGCTAAAGTTTCTCGGGGCCCAGTGGCCCGATAGGCTGGTGATCCCAGTGAGCCAATCGCTAGTTGACATACTGAGTCAGGATGAAATATTGAGGTAAAAAGTTAAATTCCCAGTAGGTCCAGTGGTCTCAATGTCCGAAGAACTGTATTAATAGATGGTCGACATCAAATCAAGGGATAATCAAATGATTGTTGTGTGATCAAGGTTTAAAGGGTGTTGTGTGTGAGTTTCAAAGGGCCCAACGACCTGATGAGTTTGGTGGGTCAGTATACTGAATCAAAGTACCAACAAAGTTGAACGTGTGAGTTTGGATCCTAGTGGGCTAGTGATTTGGTAGGCTCGGTGGTCCTGATATTAAGAAAAATAGATCAATGGTTGAGATTTGATCAACAAATTCATCCGATGGTTAGTGAGCGATGAGGTTGTGTGGTGTGTTCTAGTGGCTAGTTAACATGACAGACAGTTGCAATTGAACCAAGGACCTGATCTAACTACTGTTGTGATTTATGAGAAGATCGCATGTGAAGCCCGAGGATACTGAGATCGATTTTGAAGGTTTCTGCAACCCGTTTTTTAGGAAGAATCAAAGGATTTAGAGACGACCTCTTGAGCATATTTTTTGTATGTTGACAAATATGTGGAAGTATGGAGTGTATAAATTCCATGATTGTTTTGAATGTGATGCATGAGTGAGAAATTATGAGATAGCAGAATTGAGAGAAAAAGAATGCAGAGTTAATATTTGAGGATGTGAGTTGTGGCGGTGCAAGTGGAAGAGAAGCATAGGCTTCGAGATTTTTGAGTCACATATACGAAAAAAGACACAATGTAACTGCTTAAGGGTGGATGGGAAGTGCAAGTTCAAAATGAACATCTAAATCCTTGCATATTGCGAACATGTAAAAAGTGTTGTGGAAAAAACAAGGATAGAGAAGCTCGTAAAATGAAGGATCTATGCCAATGAAGACCTGAAATAAAGTGATGATCTTGTACAATTGAGAGACTTAAAATAATTGAATCCATTAGGTTGGTGCCTACTTCTTGCTGAGTTGGTTCTTAGCTAAAGGGACCGGTGTTTCTAGCAGGTTGGTGCTTGCAAATTTTGTAGTTGTAGGTTGGTTCCTACAGGCATTGTTGAGTTGGTTCTTAGCTGAGGAGATTGGTGTCTCTTGCAGGTTAGTGCCTGCAAATATTGTACAGTAGGTTGGTGCCTACATGATTTTATAAATAAAAGATTTGTGGTTTTCTCCAATTTGGATTTCCACATTAAATATCTGTGTATTATGGATTGTATGTTTGTATGTACATTTCTTACTACCTACTTATTGTTGGTGAAGTAATAAATTGATAAACTTTGTAAGAAAAGTAAAACCATTCCTATACTGATTCACCCACCCCCCCTCTTATTATAAGTAAGTGTGCCAACAATTGGTATGAGAGTAGGTTCCTTCAGGAATAGTCTAACCACTGCAAGGTAAATCCCTGCAACACACATGGATAGACATGAAGGCTTTTCTACAAACAAATCTCTATTATTTGATGGATCAAATTATGCATTATGGAGCATAATAATGAAAACCTATTTGGTGGGATTTGGGTTTGACATTTGGAGTGTAGTTAATAATGGTTACACTGCTCCAAAAACTCCACCTATAGATGCAGTTGGAAAGAGGCTCAGTGAAAATAATGCTAAGGAAATGAATGCTATTATGTGTGGTTTGGAAGATTCATAATTTGTCAATGTCATGCAATGCGTTTCATCAAAAGAGATGTGGGACAAGTTACAAAAATATACGAAGGGGATGAAAAGGTCAAGAAGGTGAAATTAGAAACCCAAAGAGGAAAATTTGAGGACCTTAAGATGAATGAAGAATAGAGTATTGCAGCCTATTTTCTGTGTGGATGAGATTGTCAACACTATTAGAAAATTGGGTGAAGAGGTTAAAGAAACCATCATTTTGAAAAATTTTCTTAGGTTACTTCCCTCAAGATTTGATCCCAAGATATCTTCCATTGAAGAAATAAAGGACCTAGACAATCTGACAATGGATGAGTTGCATGTAATCCTCACTGCATATGAAATGAGGATAGAAAATGATAAACAAACAAATCCATCAAGGAAGGAAGCAACATTCAAGGCATTGAAGAAGATAAATACAAAATAATACAAAATGGATGACAACTCAGATAGTGAATCAGATGCAGAAGAAGCTAACTTTGTTAGGAAACTCAAGAGAGGAACAAAAAATACAAAGGTAAGCTTCCCTTTAAATTATTTAATTGTGGAGAAGTAGGACACTTTTTTGCTAAATGTTCTTATGCAAAAAATAAAAATAGCAATGAAAAAGAATATTTCAATTTCAAAAGGTACAAGAAGGGAAAGACTAAAAATAAGAGAAAGTTCTACAAACAAAAGAAGAATCTATATACCAATGAGGACAATAGTTATTCTAATGATAATAACATTTAAACATAAGAGATTCTCTTCATGGCTCTAGAAACACACATTGATGTCCTAGAAAATAAAAACATAGATTCTATAGAAGAAGACAATCCTGAGATTGATGCAAAAGTGGATCTTGAAGGAGAGCTCGTATGTGCTTTAAATGAAATAGAGAGACTGATGAACAAGAAATGGCTACAAAAGGAGCATCTTCAGAAGTACAAAAAATAAATGCTTGGTATAAAAGAAAGTTATGATGAAATTGAAAAAATCATCATCATCCTAAAAACTCAAGTAGAAGAGGCAAAGAGAATTGAAGAAGTCTTAAGAGCCCAATTAAAAGAAAAGGGAGATGTCTGCAACAATCTAGAATCTAAAATAGTTTCTCTAAGAAAGGAGTTGGAAAGATCAAATACCAACATGAAATTTGAGAAGATCTCTACAACCCTGAATGAAATCCTAAACTGTCAAGGATCACCATTTGAAAAGATTGGTGTCGGCTACAACCAAAGGAAGGAAACTGATAAAGAATCTTCAACTTTTTTAAAACAATTGGGTTATGTTGATGTGCTAACAAATCCTATCAAGGATGAAGACAACAGGAAACACGAATAGAATGTTCCACAAGAGACAAATCTTCCTCTCAACAGAATAAAGAATACTTTTCCATCAAGATGGAATCATACAATCAGTTACCAACATTCCTTTTTTTTCTATTGTTATTCTTGCAATGGTTTTGGTCATAAATAAATAGATTGTAGAATAAATAAATAAAACAATTACATGAGGAACAAAAACAAATATGCCTATGGATTCTCAAGGAGAAATTACATATCATTTTCCCCTTTACTGAATTATTACATTATATGTTATAATTGAAATAATTATGGGCATATAGCAAAGTTCTGTAGAAACATTTTCAGAAAAAGATGAAAAAGAAGAAACCCCAACAATCATGGAAAGCAATAAGTAACAAAGGGAACAAAGGAAAGAACAATCCTTGTTCATACAAGTTGCACTGTGTGCACAAAATAATAAGGATAAGTGGTACAATGACAATGGATGCTCAAGTCACATGACAAGAAATAAAACAAAGTTTATCACCTTGAAGAAGAATGAAGGTAGATTTACCTTTGGAGGCAATGACACTTCAAAGATAGTTGGAAATGGCACTTTTAGTCTTGACAATGGAAGGGATAAGGTAGAAAAGGTTCTATGTGTTGAAGAATTGAAGTATAATATTCTCAGTGTTAGCCAGATGTGTGATCAAGGAAACACTCTTACTTTTGACTCCCAAGAATGTAAGATTGGAAAGACAAATTCAAGCAAGCTAGTTGAATAAGAAATCAGAACCCCAAACAATGTGTATATTCTTAATGATATTAATGGAGAAAACTGTTTCATGGGGAAAAAAAATCAAAGTTGGTTGTGGCATAAAATAATGGGCCATATGAAATTTGAAAATCCAGTAAAACTCAATACCAAACAAGTAGGAAAGGATATGCAAAAGATCACAAAACCCTCAAACACTTTTGTAAGCAGTGTTAGCATGGAAAAAAATCAAGGGTGAGATTCAAGATAAAGGAATATGCAACATCCAAGCCTTTGAAACTTATGCATACAGATCTCTATGGACCAACAAGAACGAAAAGTCTACAAGGAAAAAATTATTTTATGCTACTTATTGATGATTATACTAGAATGACTTGGGTTTCCTTTCACAAAAATAATTAAGAGGCTCTTGAAAAGTTTAAATACTTCAAAGATTTAGTTGATAATGAGACCGACCTGAAAATAAAATATTTAAGGTCAGATAATGGAAATGAGTTTACATCCAATGAATTTGAAGAATTTTGTGAAACTCATGGAATAAAAAGACAGTATTCAGCTGCAAGAACTCCTCAACAAAATGGAGTGGCCAAAAGGAAAAACAAACATGTACAATAGATTTCTAGGATAATGTTGAATGAAGCAAGATTATTAGATGGATTTTGGAGAGAAACAATCTACACAACAATGTATATTCTAAATAGAGAGAAAATGAGAGTTAACGGTGATAAGACACCCTATGAGTTATGGAAAGGTCGACCAACATATATAAAATATTTCAGAATATTTGAAAGAAAATGTTATATCAAAAGAGATGATCATGATCTAGGAAAGTTTGACTCAAGAGAAGACGAAAGAATTTTTCTTGGTTATTCATCAAGAAGCAAAGCCTATATATGTTAGAACAAAATACTACAAAATATTGTTGAGAGCATAAATGTCAAAATAGATGAAGGAAGACCTCACATGAACAAACTGCAAACAAAAGAAATAGATTATAGCGAAAAAAGAAGAAGAAGAAGAAAATGGAAAAGAAGAAGAGGGAACATAATACCAAGATACACAAACCCCATGAAGGTTTGTGAAGAAAAAACATCTAGAAAATTTAATTCTTGGTGATAAAAATGCTATGACACAGACTAGGAGAAAACTGAAAAGAACGTCTGAACATGTAAATCTTTCTTTTTTGTCCAAAATAGAGCCTAAATGTTTTGGAGAAGCTAGTGTTGATCAACATTGGATTAATGCTATGAAAGAAGAAATAAATTATATAGAGAAGAATGAGACATGGGAACTTGTCCCAAGTCCTAAAGACAAAAATGTGATTGGTACAAAGTGGGAATTCAAAAATAACTTAAATGAAGATGGAAAAGTAGTAAGAACTAAAGCAAGATTAGTCTGTAAAGGATATGCTCAAATATAAGTTATTGTCTTTGAATAAACCTTTGCTCATGTTGCAAGACTAGAAGCCATTAGAATGTTTTTTGCATTTGCAAGCTTCAAGAATTTTAGTGTGTATCAGATGGATGTCAAATCAACATTTATGAATGGAAATCTAGAGGAAGAAGTAGACATTGAACAATCAAAGGGATTCTTATTATCAAAAAATGAAGATTGTGTTTGCAGATTGAAGAAAACATTGTATGGACTAATGCAAGCTCCTAGAGCATGGTATTCAAGTCTTGATAAGTAATTGCTACAACAAGGTTTCAAAAGAGGAACAACGGATAACAATCTTTACATAAAAAATAGACAATGAAAATATTTTAATCATTTTGGTTTATGTGGATGATATCATATTTGGAATTAATGTTGATTGAATGAGCCAAAATTTTGTTAATGAAATGCAAAGAGAATTTGAGATGTCCATGCTTGGAGAACTGATATTCTTCCTAGGGTTGTAGATCTCACAAACCAACAAAGGAATATTCATTTCTTAGATCAAATATATCAAGGAAATGTTGAAGAAGTTTGAAATGGAAGATGTAAGAAAAACATGATCGTGGAGCAAAAATAAAACAGATGCGGAAATAAAACACAAAAGATACACAATACAATAGAGAAACAAATATACGCGTTTCATCCAGTGTGGGCTATGTCATCCATAGAAATTTCTAGGTCCTTCCTTTATTATTATCCAACAAATGAAGGGATACAAGCTACAACACACCCACTGTAACTTCCTCTTATTTATCTCACAATGTCCTCTCTCAAAATACAATATTCACAATGATGCATAGCCGCAATACATTTCCCTCATAAAAGAGAGTTTCCTTCTAGGTAAAGAAACCCTAACATAACTTTTACCGTCATATCTGTGACCTTATAATGAACGGTCCAGATTTACAATGAAATTGCAATATACATTTACAAGGCATTTTTCCCTTCGGGGGATTCTCCCCCTTGCCCTCGGACCCCGCAGAGGCGGTAACCCCCCTCTGCACTCCACTGTGTGGAGGAGTGTAAATTATTCCGAGGTGTAAAATCTTCATGGGGTACAAACACAACTAAAAACAAAATACCTCCGAATCAGGAAGATAATCAGGCTCCACAACCAACATAAGATTATAAACCTATCAACACACCCATGGTCATTGGTTGTAAATTAAGCAAGGAGGATGAATCAAAGGAATTTAATCAAACTCTGTATAGATCAATGATAGATAGACTAATTTATTTGACTTCTTCAAGGTCAGATATTATGAAGGAAGTAGGTTTAGTTGGAAGGTTTCCAGCAACACCAAAGGAAACAAATGTGCAGACAGTAAAAAAAATATTCAAATATATGAAAGGCACATTGGCTTTTGGTTTATGGTATCCCACAGGTAAATAATTTACTCTGACAGCTTACACAAATGTAGATTGGGAAGGTAGTGTGGATGATAGAAAGAGAACCATTGGTGGAGCATTCTTTCTGGGTAATATTCTAGTGTCCTCATTCAATAAGAAGAAATAATCAATTTCTTTATCCATAGTATAAGGATAATACATTATAGAAAGATCCTGTTGTACACAAGTTCTCTGGATGAAACAAATTTTGAAGGAAATTAAGGTAGAGTATTATCAAACCATATCAATATCGTGTGACCATACCAGTGCAATGAACAATTCAAATAATCTAGTTATGCAATCGAAGATAAAGCACATTCCAATTAAATACAATTTTTTTACAGAGAAAGTCACAAAACAAAATGTCAAGCTGGAGTATATTGGTACAAAATAATAGGTTGTTGATATTTTTCACAAAACCTCTTCCTAGAGAAACATTTGAGTATCTCAAATAGAAACTGGGTGTGGTACCCATGCCAACCAATCACTGAAGCACTTCTAAAAAAGCACAAGCTAAGGGGGAGTTGCAGAAAGAGAGAAGGTTGTTGGTTGCAGAGAAAAGAATAAAGAGTAAAATGTAAGGGGGAGAAAATCCCTTTTCCATTGATGTCAAAGGGGGGGAGAAGAGAGAAAGGAGGATACTTGCAGATATGGAAGCGATCAACCTATATGAGAGAAAAATTGTAAGATATATGGTTGTAGGAAACTGGAGGAGTATCAGAATTGACTAAATGTTGTCATCAATGAAAAAGGGGGAGATTGTTGAAAATTGTTGTCATTGATGTCAAATA
This sequence comes from Picea engelmannii, assembly GCA_009831015.1. NCBI lineage: Eukaryota > Viridiplantae > Streptophyta > Pinopsida > Pinales > Pinaceae > Picea > Picea engelmannii. The sequence continues at coordinate 46,223 of ML799821.1, read as the reverse complement.
TAGGGGGAGATCATAAATATTTCTTTGCATTGATGAGGCTAGGAATGTGTGTTGATGAGGTTCTATGTGAAGGAAGGACGATTGTGTATATCTCTATGCAATGTTGACGTTCTACGAGGGCTCTGTGTATTTACCCTGAATCAAGAACAACAAAACCATAACAATGAGATGATTGTGCGTGAAATGGCAGGTTTGAAGAGAAATGGAAAATGGAAGATAGATGAGACGACCTCATTGAAGAAGAATAGGGGGATGATATCGAGGAGGCAAATCGAGTGAGTTGAAGGTGTAGCAGAACCATGGACCTAGTAAAGGAGAACTTGATTGTCCGATTAACCAGATCAAAGCAAATATGGTAAAATACAATATCTCACGTGCACAAGGAAAAATGATTTTGATGGGATTATAATGAAAAGGTGAAGTAAAATAGTTTGAATGTGAATGGAAGAGCCACGCAACCCTGCACAAGGAGTTAAATTTTAGTTGTGGGACCCAATATATTAGATACCAAAGTACCATAGTGTTTTTTGAAAACACATTATTGAAGGTTTTGGGGGCCCTGTGCCTTGGTGCCCCGATTGGTCGATCGCCCAGTGACCAGGTGTAGCATATCAAATATCAGGAGATCGAGAGAAATTGGAGTGTAAGCGTAGTGTTAATGTCCCAAGGGCCTGATGGGATGATACCCCAGTGGGCCAACTCCAATGCCACATCAACATCCACTTTAGAGCCATGTAGAGGCCACATCATCCTCCATGCTAGGGACATAACAATAGCCAAGTTAGTACGGTTGTCTAGAAGGAGTTCACCTCATCTACCACATCAGTACGATGACCCAGGTGGTATATCGCATATCAGAACATCGGAAGGATTGTTAGCAGGATGTTGAAGTTTCAGGGGCCCGATGACCCGGTGGTTAGAACACAAAGCAACAAGGTTCCATACCAAGCATATCACATATTGGAAGATTGGAGTGAAAACACAGTGTTGATGTCCTGAGCACTAAGTGGTCGATGTTACGTCAAATTCATGACAATGACCACGCCGTCCATCACATGTAGTAGGGGTCCACATGGAAGTGATGTCAACAACCACGTGCAATGCCACATCATCCAATATACATGCAGAAGGATTCGACGTGGAGACTACACCAGTTGCCATGTCATATCTGATACCAGATTGGGGACATAATTGAGATGCATCGTTAGAGGTTTTAGTGGTCCAATGGTCTGATATCGTGGTGGTAGGGCTGATAGGCTCCTAAAATACCTCCTTTCTTTTATTTCATTTCAGTATTTTATCATCATATTTGACTATAATCCATTCCCTTCACCCTTTAAAGCATACCATTTATTTAAAATACATTAATTAGAAGCATTAAAAATAAATGATGTGAGTTTATACTTTTTAATGTATTTTACATGATTTTAACTAATTTGTAGATGATAAACTTAGTGTTATGAACATCTTGTTTTATATAGCTATACAATCCACCGAAAAACTAAGCAATGGATACCATGGGGGATGCATTCACTATATACATTATTAAAACGTTTGCATCATTGAAATATCAATTTAATAAACTTTGTTCTTTTTGATAGGTGGATGATTGTACAAACAAAAATGAAGTGAGATTGTTCCATCCAATAGATCATGTTTTTTCAGAATTGAATGCTATCTTCGTTGGAGTATTTAATCACAATCAACTCAGATTGGAGATTCCAATGCTCATTGCGGCACCCGTTCCGGTACTGCCACGAATGAATATTCCAGCTATTGATTTGGCACTCGAAGCGCAAAGAATCGTTGGTTAGCATATTCGTGGGCCTTTTCAGGCACATACAAAACATGGGTTTCTTTCACATTGGAACCCTCTTGCTATGGGTCCTATTTCATTTCAGTTTAGATAGTTAAACCAACCTGCAGATTTGCATCCATGGACGCTCTCGCTGTTGTAAACGAAGATGCCTGTAATTTAATTATGTTGTTGTTGTATTAACGATTTACTATTCTGAGGAGAGTCGACCTTTTCAGTGGTCGACAGTCTCAACTGATATACAAACCTATATATAAGTGGCCAATACAAACAATGGGGACACTGATTGTTATACTCTGTTAAAACCCTTGTTGTTGTTTTGAACTCATAATCAATTCTCGGTTCGATGCACTGTTAGTGTGTGATTGTTCTGTGAATTAGATCACCACAACTACTTGGGGGGGCCACCAATAGCCTATGTGCCTTGTTGTATATTCATTGATGTATTTTCCCTTGTAGATAAGTTACCCTATATATCTTTTATTTTAAATTCTTAGTCTGTAAATGATTTATGAAACAAATTGTGCATATATGTATGTTGTTAAACTGTTGTTTTTAAAACTATCATTGTAAGATCAGGTCGCTTATGTTGAACCCTACAGGATAACTGTGGTTTTTATACAATCTATTTGACTTCTTTCCTTTACTGGAACGTTATGTGGCTAAGCATGTTTTCTAGAGCATTCATATTTTCCCAATGGTGAAGTTCTCAGTAAACTTCTTTATTTCTAATTTGCACCTCTCCATAGAAATTAACATTGACTTCATTCCATTTGCAATATCCATAACACTTATGTGTCACTGTAATTCTGTGCATCATCGTAGACGGTAGATAATATCTGAGCCATTAGATAAATGATAATTACTCTAATCTGAATTGAGTAAATGAATCATTGAGTTAGATTTCCTAGTAAACAGAGTAATTAGAATAGTGATCTTTCATGCCTAGTCTCATCTCTTGCATAATAAATTCTTGCACTAGTTTGTTATTCCGGTACCAATTTTTTATTCTCCCCTTAGTATTGATTCTTCCCTAGTTTGCATCTTAAATTTTCCAATAGCTTTAAATCACCAACAGATAGATTAATGACCTAACTCACGAGAGATGGTCACTCCATGTTGGGTTTCTTCCCTAGGTGATGAGTTATTCTAGTTAATTTAATCTCTTTATTATTTGAGTTTGTCAGCATTAGATTAGATTAGGCTAGACTAGTCTAGATTAGAGCTCTAGACATGCACATATAGTGCTCGCACCTCGAAGTTTATGAGCCCCGGGTTGAAAATTTAATGTCGAAATAATTATGTATACATTTGTACTGACAAGCGACCAACATATCTGTATCTTGAATATTTGATGAATGATCAAATGTGCAGTGCTAAATTTTTCGGTGGGGGGGTGGTGGCTAGGTAAGCCAGTGAGCCCAGTGGGCCAATCGCCAGGTGGCATACTGGATCGGAAGAAAATGTTGAGGCTCAAAGTTAAATACCCAGGGTGTTGATGGACCAGTAGGCCCAATGATCCCAATGTACAGGGAACTAGATCAATCGATGGTTGAGATCAAATCAAGGGATAATCAGACGATTGTTGCGCAATCAACGTTTAAAGGGTGTTGTGTGTGAGTTTCAAAGGGCCCAATGGCCTGGTGAGCTCGGTGGGCCAATATATTGGATTGGAGTACCAATGAAGTTGAAGGTGTGATTTTGGAGCCCGATGGTCCGGTGACCTGGTAGGCCCGGTGGTACCGATATTAAGAAAACTAGATTAACAATTGAGATTGGATCAACAACTTGATACGATGGTTGCTGAGTGATGAGGCTATGCAGTGTATTCCAGTGGCCAATGAACACGATCAAAAGTTTTGATTGAACCAAGAATCTGTTGTGACAGTTGTTGTGATTTGTAAGCAGATCGTGTGTAAAGCCAGGGGATACTGAGATTGGTTTTGAAGGTTTTTGTAGCCCGATTTTGTGGAAGAATCAAAATATTTAGAGCCAACCTCTTGAGCATATTTTTTGTATGTGGAAAAATACATGAAAGTATGGAGTGTATAAATGTCATGATTGTTTTGAATGTGATGTGTGAGAGTGAGAAGTTTTGAGATTGCATAATCATGAGTATATGAATGCGGAGGTAAGATTTGAAGATGTGATTTGCATCGGTCCAAGTGGAAGAGAAGCCTAGGCTCTAAGGTTTTTGGGTCCTAGGAATGAAAGAATATGAAATGTAATTTCTTAAGGGTGGGTGGGAGGTGCAAGGTCAAAAGGAACATCTGAAGTATTGCAAATTGTGAACATGTGAAGAGTGTTGTGGAAAAAGAAACAAGGACAGAGAAACTGGTGAAATGAAGGATCTATGTTGATGAAGACTTGAAATAAAGTGACGATCTTGTTTAGTTGATAGATTGAGAAGAATTGAATCCAGTAGGTTGGTTCCTACATATTTTTTATTTGGTGCTCAGATAAGGGGATTGGTGTCTCCAAAAGGTTGGTGCCTGCAAATTTTGTAGTTGTAGGTTGGTTCCTACAGGCATTGCTGAGTTGGTGCTCAACTGAGGAGATTGGTGTCTCCTGCATGTTGGTGCTTGCAAATATTGTATAGTAGGTTGGTTCCTACATGATTTTATAGAGAAAATTTATGTGGTTTTCTCCCATTTGGGTTTCCACATTAAATCTCTGTGTACTGTGGATTCCATGTTTGTATGTACATTTCTCATTACTTGCTTATGGATAGTGAAGTAATAAATTGATAAACATTGTAAGAAAAGTAAAAACAATCCTATATTGATTCACCCCCCTTCTCAGTATAAGTAAGTGTGCCAACAAGGTTTATATCCATCAATATTTAAAAAACTAAAATTATTATCAATTTCATAATATTATTTTTTTTGTGTTTAGCAAATACAATGCTAATGAAATAGCTCAAATACAAAGTGGCGAACACTGTGTGGACAATAATGAGGATCATATTATATAAGATTGAATGATTGATTGCATGAGTTTTTTACTTGATGAAAATGCGTAAATCCAATCTTATGTAGGATTTTGTTGAAGAAACTATATTCATAAATGCTAATGATTGATTTTTTGTTAGTACTCATTAAGCTATATTGAGAAACATTAAAAATAGAGGAGAATGACACATTTTTAATAAGAGTACAAATAGGAATAGATACTAGGTGTGTGTTTTAACCAATGTCAATGTGTTATGGTTTATTCAAAGATGTTTAGGTGGTCACTACATGGAATAGAAGCAATCTTTGTGTTTGTTGTACATCCCCTCTAGTGGAGCTAAGTTACATTCCTTTAGGCAAGGTTGTGAATGGCTTGAAATAAATTAACTTATGTGGTTATAAAGGTGCATTTATCTACATTGGACCCTTCTTCCACCTCACACAAACTAAACTATCATTAAAGGAGATTGATGTGATTTCACTCCCTCTTTTCCACAAGGGGCATCAACTACAATAATTTTTATTGGAAAATGCTTCCTTGAAATGTATCAATCTAGGTTTTTCAATTAGGGTTGCATATCTTCCTTTAGGAAATCCATTTAATGTTGTGGCTAGCTCAATCAATGGTATTCAATCATAGATACCCTTTGTTATAGGAAAATTCCCAATGGAGAACATAGATTGTGTTTGACACACCTACCACACTTAGAGGGGGGGGGGGGGTGGGGGC
>ML799821.1:21799-39448 GCA_009831015.1 Picea engelmannii | reverse complement strand
TATTCAATATTCTCAAGTGTTCCACACCAAAAATGCTCAAGAATCTCTCACAAGAAGCTCTCCATCAATACTCCAAAAGATATTCTCACAAGAAGCTCTCCATTGATCCACAAAAAGGATGATCTACAAGAGACCATTGCTATGTTATTTATACTTTCATCATCTAGGTCACTTAACCCATTTCTAGGTCACTTAACCTATTTTCCTTATTTTAGGGTTAACCACTTTCCGTAAATAGAAAGTTCTCCAATACTTTATCATTTAAATATTCCTTCTTGATTTTGTTACCTTACTTTATCATTTTTTGATTTTGTCACTTCTCTTGATTATTTAAATAATCCACCTTGAATTTGTCACCTTACTTTATCATTTAAATAATCATTTCTTCTTTTAGGTCACTTAACCCATTTCTAGGTCACTTAACCTATTTTCCTTATTTTTAGGGTTAACCACTTTCCATAAATATTCCTTCTTGATTTTGTCACCTTACTTTATCATTTCTTGATTTTGTCACTTCTCTTTATTATTTAAATAATCCACCTTGACTTTGTCACTTTACTTTATCATTTAAATAATGATTTCTTCTTTTAGGTCACTTTGACTTCTTTGACCTTGGGGGCTTCAAGCCTTCATGCGGGGGTCCTTCATCTTTGTAAGGCCATAACTCTTAAACCATGAGGAGTTATGTGACATGCCACATAACACCGGAAATGGCATGACAAACACTATGCATCTAGGATAGTTTCACCAACAATTTCCTTGATCTTCATCTCATTATTCCATGTACAAGCATGGGTCCTCCAACCATTCTTCTAGGATAACTCAATCCATAAAGTGTCTTTCCATGAGGGCTTTCACCATAAGGGGACAACTTTGGAGTTCATCCATTTGTGCACCTTGTCAATTATGACAAGACAATAATGAGAGCATGGGTCCTCCAACCATTCTTCTAGGATAACTCAATCTACAAAGCGTCTTCCCGTGAGGGATTTCACCATAAGGGGACCACTTTGGAGTTCATCCATTTGTGCACCTTATTAATAATGATAAGACAATAATGATTCATCTATACATTTTTCCAACAATGCATCATATACCAATGAAACCACAATGATCCATCTTCATCATGTATCAATGATAACTCATTGATCCATCTTCATCTATGCATTATCATCAAGGAAAATACATATTATATTACATCAATCATCAATCAATCAATCCTTTGACATCAATCAATCAAACCATTGGCATCAATGACAATATGATCCAACAGATTGTTCTTTGGTTCTTCCAATGTTTTCAAAAGATGTCCATGACAACATTAAAAATTTCGAAGAAGATGCATTGATCTATAATTTGAATGTATTCTAGACAAATTATGGTGAACATATGGGTTGGATAAGGGTAATAAAGTTTTTGATGAAATTGTGTGCTAAAATATTTTTCAATTTCATTTTGAATAAACTAAGGATATGAATAAATCAATGGAATAAGGGCTTTGGTTTTGGGGTGGAGTTGCCATCTTCTTTCCACTTTTCACAAAATTCAACACAACATCTATAACCGTCTCCTTGAACCCTATTTATGCATGAATTCCATGTCTACTAATTGAATTTTGGGAAGAGGTCATGGAGAAAATTAGAAGGTCTTTGGAAAAGTTTTTTAACATTCATAAATGTATGGAAGATAATATTATTTCATGTGAAATAATATATGTGGAGCTATATCCAAGTTTAAAGTATCACTAAACATGACCATCCTTGAATTTGATGGAATGCAATGATCCAAACATTGGACTATAAAATAAAAACATTTTAGTGCATATTTTTTAAAGAAACTAGTCAATATTTGATATGGGGCATGTCCAAAACTCAGAAAAAATGTGGAAGAGGATAACAAATCAATCAAAATTCCTATGAGGGGGAATAACGCAATTCCTCGTATGTGGATTAGGGGAAGGAGAAAAAGAAGCTCTAGTTGAGATGCAAGACAACTTAAAGTAAGATACCTTGAACTTCTTCAAACGATAAAGGCCAATAACTCGATATTCATAAAATTACCATAATCATTCGTGTGTTATGCATATTATATTTTATTCAATTGTCAATATAATAAGTGTGTTTTAACATATGACAAATCTCATCTTTTTCCATTCCACATTCTCCTAGATCGAAAAACATTAACATTGTCATTTAATTTTGTATTCTACAAATTTGTAAATAAACACGGGTTTTCCCACTTAGTTAGCATCCACAATTAGAAGCTTGTTAGCGGAAAGTGATGGACTCATCTAAGGTTAATAATATAATTATAACCAACATTTTCTTCCTTTTTATTTGAACAAGGATCACATGAAACTTCAAGATGTGTGCTTGTAATTACACATCATAACACATTTTTGTTGATAGGTGAATCTTACAACCAAAGACAAGGAAGGTAATTAAGTAGTTGGAATAATGACACACCTTTGAAAATAATTGCTTGTAGATAACAAAATTGTGCATTTCCGAAAAACAAATTCTTCCATTTTATGCAAGAATTATTTCATTACAATTTTTATTACTATTATTGGAACATGTGTTTTATGAAGGCTTACCGTGCATCTATCAACTTTAGTAGTATTCATTTAGACGACACATTCACAATATTCCAACCATGAGAAGATGCCTTACTAGAGAAAGGATCTAAAAAATACACTAAAATTTTGAGAGTTATGGATGCATATTTCCTTAAAATTGTGTATACTTTATCCTAACACATGATATTGAAATTATTGTATTAGACATGGAGTTGATAGGGTCATGCTTGGCATTGATGCCTAATGCCATTCGAGTGTTATAACTCTTAGAAACCCCTCAAGGTACCTTTGAATGTGATACATTGATCGATTCAATTCTTTTAATTTCGAATTACCAATGGGTAAAAGGGTGAACATATGATCATTTACACTCCCCTTACCATCAAAGTCAATAGTTTGGATATATTAGATCAATGCTTCTCTTGATTTTTGTTTCACTTCTTCTCTTCATAGTGAAAATGCTTGCACAATTATTTATACAATATTCAAATGTGTCAGTTCTTGGTCTTTGGATTACTCAAAAGCTTGGTGTATTTTGTTTTTCAATGAATCCTTGTGGAATCAATTTTCCTATCTATGTGTTGGTTCTTTAAATTCACTGCATATTAGGATTTAGTATCTACTAGTGGAATCTCCTTGAGCATTCCCTTTCCAATTTTTCTCCTTGATGCTTTCTCACCATCTGTGTTTCATCTAGTCTTAGGATTCCCGATACTCTTCAATGACATTGAACTTAATTATTTTATTGACTATTAGTCTAGGCCCCCTTTGGATTTCGATTGTGGTATGATCTCTTGATAAGCATTCTTTTTGAGCTCATATAATACCCCCCAATGTTAGGTCTCAAAGTGACTCCAACTTGAAAACAAAAAAATAATACAAACAAACCTTTCTTTATCAATCAAAATAACAACAATAAAACCTTCAAGGTCTATATTAGATTCCTCAACTCCAAACTAATATTTAAGATGCTATAACTTAAAACATTATTATGCGATGACTAGAACTTAACAATATGGTCACATATAACATGTTGCAGTAACTTGACTAATAAGAAAAAGCATAAGCATATACTTTGACTAGTGTACTACCTACCAATCATGAAAAACCCAAAAAGAACTCATTTTTATACGGAGAACATTGTTAAATTTTGAAGTATACAAGAAATACTAAGACATGATTAAGAGGGACCCATGTAAAATATGTGCTTTTATTACAATGAAGTCATTTGATATAATGGTTTCTATCTCCTTTTATCTCATTTGTTAGGTACAATAGACCTAGAAAGGCTATTTTAGTGGCAGTTAAATAGGATTCCCAAACATATAAACCTTCTCTCAAACAATTCATTGAGGTTAAATCTTGCTTTATTTAGTTAATTCAATTGATATTTTTTGTTTTTGAATGTATAATGATATGTTTATACAAATGTATCCCAATAAGGAAAGAATGAAGGGAATTGTTTCAATCATCGAGCCAGAGACAAAAGAGAGTGCTACAATGACCTATATATACAACTTTGGCAATAAAGGCCTTCCCCATAATTCCAATTATGCAAATATTTTCAAAATTTATAATGATGTCATAAGAATTACTACTTTCACCAATCCAAATTCTTAGAATGTTGATGACGAAATCATAACCTACAATGTCAGGAGATCCCAATTGCACATTGCGAAGACCAAATCATCAATTTTCTCATGCTTTGACATGATCCAGTGGTTGGTTGAGAACATGAGCTTAGAGACTAGACAAATAATGTTTGAGACTACAATATGCATAGCTTCTTATCAGGGTAGGGAAATATAAGTATACTCTAGGTTTCCAAGAGTAGTAGAATACATAACCAAAAGGTGGGCCAAGAAATTCCTGGAAACACATAATTACTATGATATTCTTAAGGAATKATGGGAGTAAGGAAGTCAATTCAAGGCTAGAGAGATGAATATGTATCCCACTACTAACCTTAAAGGTCTAGTTTGATATGTTTTACTCTTAATTAGTAGACTATATGTGGAGAAACATGTGAACTTAAAAGAGTATTGGGTTTCTTTATTACACTAGACCATTAGTGAAGGGAAAATTTAAAGTAGGCATCCATCCTATCACATACATTGAATGATGTCATGAAGAAAGTGAAAGAAACACCAAAAGGAACCAAGCCAAAGTTATATATGGTTGCTTATTTATTGGATATTGTATGCGCAGAAAACCCATTCCTAAGGATGGTTTAGAACTAGAAAAACAAATTCCCACCCATACATGTATACAAAGACATATTGGAACATTGGTAATTTGGTACAATACATTCTATAGGAAATCTATGATCAATTATTATCCCCATTGTATGAGTAAATATTTGGAAGAAGGTGCCTTGTGTTATCAACTAATGCTATGATGATCCTAGAGACTATGGGAGATTGGTACCTATATGAAGGATAATCATATATCAGGATATATAGTGATATATAGGAACCTCACACTTTCCATAAGTGTGTTCCAAATAGGATGGTTATTATAGAAATAACCTAGCAAAACATTCATTTTTTGTTTAATGAAGATTTGGCTATGAAATAGAATAAAGGATTCCATGCCTATCTTATATTCATATGAGTATACAACTTGCAGAAGTGGTTAATTCATTAAAATAAGTAGAGAAGATAGATCAATACTAATCTACGGCTGAATGATTCAAGATGTGTGATAAAAACAAGGTCATCATGGGTCATATATCCATCATGGGTATAGGATGGCCCTATTCTAATTAAGAATACCCAAAGGATGAAGTAAGAAAGAGAGTCATAAGCTATGAAGAGGTCATATAAAGGAAAGGGAAATAATGGAAGTGCAAGCTATGAAAGAAAAAACAAAATCCAATGCCACCACAGGAGCATAGATTAGTGTCTAAGTTAGATACTACTACATTGGTGCAAGGAGGTGTGGAACTATTTCTCTAGTTGTATAGACGGTAGAAGACAAGAAGACATAAGAAAATATTTCAGCAAGCATCCAAGTGGAGAGATCCCAAACCTAAGGAAAAGAGAGGACAATTACCTGTAAATACCAACAAATAAATGTTTTCTTAGGATCATGAACGATGGAGGATTTATACACCCTAAGTAAGAATAAATATTCCAATAGTTTCCTGAAGGAATGTTACTACTCAAACTCTCACTAAAGGAAGTCCTAACTTTTGTAGGAGAGCCTAGAAGCAATGGTGACAACCTCCCCCTTCTCTCCTACCGATGATGGGTCATCATGACCTCTCGGTCTAGCATTGTTCAAGTCGTCGAGTTGAATGACTCATTGGGCTCCCGATGGAACTGATTTAAATTGTCACAGGCTCCTTTTCACTCTCTTGGCACCCACTATGTGGCACCCGTAGACCCTCTCCTTAGTGCTTTTTGGTTCTTGCGTGAACGACCTTAGCTCTCGATGATAGGTTCCTCTCTTGATGTGACCATGGACTGGGGCCATGGGCCAAATATCTTCACAACCCCGCACTTCAGGTATTTCACGAGATATTTCTTCCCTTTTCCCGATTTCTGAATTGGAAAACTCTTTGGGACCAGATCTATGGTCCTCGTTCTTCTCATGATCAACGAATGTGATCGAATCGCGAATCCTCTCTCCTTCCGACTCTGATTTCTTCTGATTTCTGAATCAATGATGTGCTAACCTTGCCCCATGTTTCCTCTATGGATGACCAAGATTTACTTTGCTCTTTGCAACTTCACGAAGGATCTTGGTTGTTCTCTGCAGACCTTCTGAAGTTCCTGCTCCCAAACTTCTCGATCTTCTGCCACCTATCTCCTCCTTGAAGATGGGTAACTTCTCTGTCTTCAGGACTTTTGTAAGTCCTAGAATCCTTTGTACACTTAGCGCAATTTCTCCTTCCGAGACTTAGGTTGTTCTCGAAGGCTTTCTGCACTCCTTGTAGAAATCAGTGAAACTCTCCTATGACTTTGCTCGGCTTGAAAACCTCCAAGGTTCCAAGTTCCTCTGTGAGCTTCTCGTGCCCTCCTGGCAACTTCTCGCCCTTCCTCCTAAGATTATAAGGCGAATTCAAAAAACCTTAGGCACACTCCTTGCACTTGGCTCAGTTCTTCGACAGATTCTCCCTTGGCCTTATGGAAAGGTTTAAGGCATCTCCTTTCATTTGTCGATGCACTTCTTGCAAAGCCTTTCTTCACTAGAATGTTCAGAAATTATGGGACTCCTCTACACCTTCAGCTGTGTAGTTCCTGGGTATGCTCACGCAAGCTCAATTCCCTCCTAGTAGAGTATTTCAGAGTGTTCAACAACTATGAACTGTGCCTCTTCCCACACAGTCTTTATTTTCAAGGGACTTAACTGCCTTGAAATTTCTCCCCGAGTCTATAAATTAATCTGGTGTGCCCTTCTGGCAACTTCTCTTCTGACTCCACTGAGTTCATATATGCACTCCTTGCGTCAGCTTACAAAGTTTCCTCCCTCTATCGTGCACTCCTTGCACTTAGCCTAGAGAACCAGACTTAACTCAACAGACTCTCGGATAGAAAATTGTATCTCTATCCCTACAAACGAATTCTAACATTCATCTACAACTCAAATGCATGTAAAAGATATTCATAACACAACATCCATTGAACATAAATGTAAAACAAGAAAAAATGTCATTTTCTATTAATAGTGGAATGCCAAATTACAATGGAGGAGTCCGAGCTGCAACTGAGTCTTGGCTCTCTGTATTTCTCTCCTAGCTAACTCTATTCTGGCTAACCTCATATCATCTAACCAACTTTTTTCTAACCCCTTATTGTCTATCCAACCTTCTATTTTTCTTACAATACAAATATTTATACAAGAGGGGCTTGTCTAACCCCTTATCGTCTAGCCAACCTTCTACTTTTATTACAATACAAATAGTTATACAAGAGGGGCTCTAATGAGCATCCCTCACAAGCTAACAAATGGTGTCAAATCACCACCCCTAAAGCTTATCGAAAGGAAAAATTACAATGATGGAAATTATGCTCCAAATCGGATGCAGATCCATTTTCCCGTCAACCTATTAATCGATACCTTATCTCCATCTTGTGCGAAAGAATGATTTGGCTCCTCCAGTTTGTCTTCAATTAATGTCTGGATCACGCCTTGGATTCTTGAGGAAAAAATGAGAGGGAGATGCCTCTCCTTCCTTGAATGCGCACCACATGTGTTAATTAGTTGGCGTGTGCTAAGATGCATAGATGCTCCTGCATCATACTCCACATCGGAAAAAATCATGAGCTCCTGCTCATGAGCTTTCCAATGTGGTTGAAATCCACCTGGATCCCAAACTTTCTCCTTGAGCTGTCTCTTGGCTCCTTTTCTCTACTGCTTCTATTCTTGCATCTTCCCCACTGCTAGTGTAGGTTTATTCTCATCCATCTTCCTCTTGCTGACAGATTCCTCTATCGAATCCAACATCATCTTCCTTATCTCCTCGATCACTTTGTCCAGCTACTCCATTGTCTGGTTCTTCTGTTGTAGACTAACTCACTGCACTCACTTCTTGTCAATGGGAAAATCACACCGACTTCCCAAGACATCTTCTTATTTTGTGGCCTTAGCTTGGCACTCTGTTGCATCCTCCACTTCTATAGTCTCCATACTAAACCATCGTTCAGTTGCTTCCCATGATAGATTGATCACTATCATTTTTTTGGCTGGTTCTGTTCCATCTTCCCCCAGTTGCTTCTCATGTCGCTATGGTCCTTCATCTGCTTCCAACTTAGCCTATTGGATATGAATTCCTTGCATTTCCACTCTCCTCTCAAGAGATTCCAATTCTTCATACATACTAACAAGGTCTCTGCTGCCTTCTTTCTCTTCTGCTACAGACTCCAGTGCTTCAGTCATCTCCTGTATAGATTCTTGGATGAAAACGTCGAGCGATCTTGCTAAATTCTCTTCTTCTTCCATCGGGACAAACCTCAGTATCTGTTCCTTCTCCTTATTGACAGTCTCTTCTTGCTATATCCATGTCACATCTGCAACATATGTTCTAGCCTCTCCTCAACCTCTTGGTAGGAATATCTCGACTCCTCCAATGATCAGAACATCCCTCAGACCCTTCTCCTTTGTTGTGATGAAAGTTTCTAACTTGTCATCATCTTCATTCACGCAGCTCAAAGTTCTGCATGAATATCCCTCCGAGTGAGGTTATTCTTCTACCTCCTCTTCACCTGCTAATGAACTCTCAACTGAGCTCATCTCTTCTCCCTTTCCCACCTGGAAATATGGGATGTCTTCTCTGCCCACCTGGAAGTTTATGAGATCCACTGATCCCTTCTCATTGCCCACCTGACAATCTATGACAATCTATGACTGAGGTTTTCATCATGCTTTATCCACCTCTTTAACACTTGTTGCTACCTTCTGGCTAACAATTTTTGAACAAGACATCTAGTTGTCCTCTTCAAAGGCCATTCATACCTCCAATGTACCTTTGATTCCTACTGCATCTTGAATTTAATCTTCTCCATCTGCGCTCGGATTTCACTGAGCTCTTTGTCCATATCTGCTCTTCTCTTTTGCGAGTGGACTTCTCCTCAACCATGATTATGATCGTCAGTGGCCATATTGCTTTGTTTACAACCTACCTGGATGCTTTATCATCGGTTGCATGTCTTGCAATAGTTCTAACAGAGCATCACACCCTATCTTCCTGGCTTAAAAAAAATCAATTCTTCCCCATCTCCTTCATTTATTTCTCTCCATCTGAGAGAAATCAATCTTTGATATCCTCTCACCCACACTCTGTAGACAAAATCAAGCTCTGATACCACTCTGGTGATGACCTCCCCCTTCTCTCTTGTTGATGAGGGGTCATCATGACCTCCCGATCTAATATTGTTCAAGTCGTCGAGTCGAATGACTCGTTGGGCTCCCAATGGAACTGATTTAACTTGACACATGCCCCTTTTCACTCTCGCAGCACCCGCAGAACCTCTCCTTAGTGATTTTCGGTTCTTGCGCTGACGACCTTAGCTCTTGATGCTAGGTTCCTCTCTTGATGTGACCACAGACTGGGACTATGGGCCAACTCCCTTCGCAACCCCGCACTTTAGGACTTTCATGAGCTATTTCTTCCCTTTCCCCTATTTTTGAATTGACAAACTCTTCGGGACCAGATCTACGGTCCTTGTTCTTCTCGCGATCAACGACTGTGATCGAATCACAAGTTCAGACTTCGCGAGTCCTCTCTCCTCCTGACTCTGCTTTCTTCCAATTTCTGAATCATCGATGCACTGACCTTGCTCCACGTGTCCTCCTTGATAGACGGTGAAGATTTACTTCACTCTTCATGACTTCATGAAGGATCTTGGTTGTTCTCTGCAGAACTTTCGAAGTTCTTGCTCCCTAACTTCTCGATCTCCTACCACCTATCTCCTCCTTGATGATGGGTAACTTCTCCGTCTTCAGGACTTTTGTAAGTCCTCAACTCCTTTGCACACTTAGTGAAATTTATCATTTCGAGACTTAGGCTGTTCTCGAAGGCTTTATGCACTCCTTACATAAATCTGTGCAACTCTTGTGCGACTTTTCTCGGCTTGAAAACCTCCAAGGTTCCAAGTTCCTCCGGGAGTTTCTCGTGCCCTCCTAGAAACTTCTTGCCCTTCCTCCTGAGCTTATAAGGAAAATTCACAACACCTTAGTCACACTCCTTGTGCTTGGCTCAGTTCTTTGATGACTTCTCCCTCAACCTTATGGAAAGGTTTAAGGCATCTCCTTTCCTTTGTCGATGCACTTCTTGCAAAGTCTTCCTTCAATAGAATGTTCATAAATTCTGGGACTCCTCTACACCTTCAGTTGTGTAGTTCCTGGGTATGCTCATGCAAGCTCAATGCCCTCCTGGAAGAGTATTTTAGAGTGTTCAACAACTATGAACTGTGCCTCTTCCCACCCAGTCTTTATTTTCAAGGGACTTAACCACCTTGAAATTTCTCCCCGAGTCTGTAAATTAATTTGGTGCACCCTCTTGGAAACTTCTCTTCTGACTCCACTGAGTTCAGATACTCACTCCTTGTGTTGGCTTACAGATTTTCCTCCTATTAGCACTCTGTAAATTTTGTCTAGCTGATGGACAAATGACAGAGGTAACTGTTTCAACCTACTTTAGAGATGGGCACTGGCCTGCTCAACTCATAGAGGGCTCTCTCGTGTCACTTGATATTTCTTTGATAATTAGTGGCTAGATTTGGTTTGTTTTGGGGGTTTTTATAAAGTTGCTGGCTAGGAAGGGGAGGGACACTTCGGGCTATGGAGTCAAAATTTTGAAAGTGAATGAAAACAATGATTGGCCAATAGAACTCTCCAGAGTATAAAGGATAAATGAGGCAATGAATTTGAGTTGTAAATTGAGTTTAATTAGAGTGGTAAGAGGAAAGGGAAGACAAATAATTGCATTAGAGCATTATTGAAATGAATTCTGAATTAGTTAAGAAGAAATGAACACATTTTAAATTGCTTAAGCCAAGAGCGTCACAAGATGAATTTTGGGCCTTTAACTCTCCAATTTAAACATACGAGAATGTAAATGGAATAAAAGAACACAGGAAATACATACAATGAAAGGAGACAAAACTCATATCACCACCATTAGAATCTCTTCATAGAGACTTCAAAAGCTTCTGCATATGTATTCAATTCAGCTCCAGAAAATTACAATTGAGTTTAGAAACAACAAAAAGGTGCCCTTGCACTTTTTCCCACATTAATTCATTTGGAACCTCTAACACTTATAAAATTCGAGTTCCTTCAGTGTGCAACCGATTACAATAAATGAAATGAAACGTTTCAGCTTCCAAATCTGGTTACAATGATTACAAATGACATTTTTTAGAAAAAATGTTTCATGATCCCTGCAGTTTCCTCTGATGCTCCAACTCTTTCCTCGCCATGTTCTCTTTGAAATGTCACTTATACTCTTTCAAATTTAATTCCATTTATCCATATTCTCATTAAATATTTGGGAATATCATATTTGAGTAAAAATAATTCCCAAATATTTTTCTATCCTGTAGAATTAAATTTCCATAATTTAATTCATGCTCGTGGTTTTTAAAACTATGTCTTGTTTTTCCCAATTCACCATTTCACAATAAAAAACATTTATTGTTACCATTTCATTGTGAAAAACATTTATTGTTATGTTTTTTTCAATTTACCGTTTCACTGTGAAAACCATTTACTGGTTTCTTTCCCATGGTTTTGAAAACCATGTCTTGCTTACCATCTTTGGTAAAATACCTTTTATCTTCTTCTTCTACCTTCTATAAAACCTTTGGATAAAAATTATCCAAGTCTTCCTTTCACGTGCATCTTCCATTTAATTATTTTTCATGGAACTAAACATTCATCTCTTTGATTTGTAAAATTCAAATTTTACCTTTGTAAAACAATTTCACCGTAAGGAAGAATTTCTTTTATTGGAAATTCCATAATCATTATTGAAACGTACTCGGGGAAAATGCCGCACATAAACCATATGAAAAATAGTTGCATTTATTATATGGGGCTTGCGATGGAGTGGTTTAATCCAAACTACATTTCCCCCTGATATTCATCACGTAAAAACACATGTCCAATCACCAAAACCACAGTTTACATATCGGCCCGCCTTCACATAATTAACCTCCGCATTAATTCTATGCCCAATATGTATGTGCGCCCTCCATCCACCCTTTGAATTTTCCACATTATAAATCAAGATTCGTGCCCATGATTTGACGTGATGCCATATATTAAATATTGGATCAAACATTAATATAAATATTTTAATATAAAAATATTTATATTAATAAGAATAAACCCTTTTTCTATTTTCTAAGGACTTCGGGCATATGAGGATTAACACATGACTTTGTGGATAGGCTAAGGGTGCTTAATAAAAGGAATATTTTTTATTTTCAACGGGAATATGAAAATAAGGGTAAAAATTAATGAAGTAATGGAACTAAGGGATTTAGATAAACATTAAGGCTAGGTATAGGTTTGAGATATTTGCCAAATTTTTGACTCATGGAGGACATGACTATTTTGGATGATCAGTTGAGTGAAGGATTTAGGTGATGGGAGCTTGGCGAAGTTGGTGAAAAACTTTTAAAATCTGAGTGGAAAGATAACACAAGGACAAGATGCTTTGAGAAAAATTAATGCAAATTAGCATGTGATAACATAGGCTCCAACTGGGGATGCTATCCTCCTTGTGAGGTAGTGATCTGAAAATATTGGGATGACTTGTTATTCTATGCAAGCACCCTCTATTCCATTTAAATAAAATTTACAGGACCTTGCTCAATGTGTTAAAATATGCAAGATAGATTATGTGCCAAGTTTATGCATCTTCATTTTAAATGTTCATATGTGAGGTCTTTATAAGATTAAATGTGTTGTTTTCATAAATACATCAGCAAAAATAACTTGCAGCAAATAATAACTAGAAAAACACTCACAACAATAACAAGATGATAAAGGAGTTCACCCCTCTCTGGGCTACGTCTCCTTGAGCCTCCTTCAATGGACTTGGCTCTTTGGGATTAGTTTGTCAATGATTCTTTTACAAGATGCCGCTCAACTCCAATGGATTTTTTGACTGTACCATTGGGATCAAAATACATAAAAACCCCAAAAATGACTAATAGAACTCTGAAAACAGATCTTGGCTCATCTAGGCATGACCTCTTCTACATGTGGCCTTGAGCTTCCCTGAGATTCCTTGTGGAAAAAACACATGTAAAAGTCCTCAAATGGATATTAAACCTATCCCAATGTGTTCAGAGCATAAAAATTAGCCAAAAATGACTATTCATTCACGGAAAACAGACTTGGGCTCATCTGAGCATGGCCTCAATCAATGAGGGCTTCCAGCTCCCTAGAGCTCTCTGAAACTTCAATGGTGGAAAAATTGAAAAATAATTCTTCAAATGGCTTTGAAAATAGTGCCAATGGATTCATAACGTCCAAAAACCCCTAACTGGGCTTTTTTGACACCTCATTTGGCCAAAAAATGAAGAAGATAGGCCTCCTGCCATTTTCTTCCTTCAAGCTTGCTGTCTCTGGTTCACCAAAACGCACCTCTGTGTGGCCAACCTAGAACACATGCTCAAACTCGTGCTAAAACATAGCATTGGGTGCACAACCAAATAACTGTGTGAACTATATGACGGTTAATGGAACTAAATCCCCCAACTGCCAAACCGTTGGGCATATGGGTCCATGTGACTTTGTTCTAGCACAAAAGGGGCTCTGTTTCAAGGGCGAATGGGTAACCGACAAGTGTCGGGCGTATGGTTGTGAAACCATTTGAAAAAAAAACCAAACCCGCGTAAATCCCGAATCCATTTGACAAACACGTGCTGGTGATCGTATTGAATTTGCATGTGACTAGGAGTCGGGGCTTAGCCCCGGCCCGACTCGCGCCCAAACCATAACACATTTCAACTTAAATATATATGAATGCATATAGTGTTAAGAAACTTATGGTGGTGCGTTGGTAGGGAGGACTTTGCAAAGGATTTTCACAGTGGAGGAGGTCCGGGGTTTGATCCCCACAGACTCCATAATATTTTTAAACAACCAACCATACCATAATAGGGTGCCACGTGGCACCAAACCACTTGACCAAAAATGCCACGTGTCAAAAATTGATTCGACCAATCTCTACCACGTCAATGCCAACTCAACAGCTTGCCAACTTAGCATCATTCCATGTCACCTTCCAACTCAGCATACAGTCATGACATGTAGGCTGTATGGACTGTACAGTCAACACTTTTGTTTTGCCTGTTTGACAATTCGAATAGAACACGATATCTCACTCATATGACATCCGTTTGAACCTAAACGAGTTGCATTGGGTTCGTGACGACGAGGGCTACACACCCGTTCATTTTGAGGCAATTCCAATAAATTTGATTTTTGAGCAAAATTTTGACCCCTGGTCCAGATTCTGATCAGGCCTTCCCACTGAAAGGATTTTGGACCCACACAAGCTTATGATTATCTGCCCGAGATTCAATACTCTTCTTCTTCCAATTTCTATCAACTGATTCTACTTGAAATTTTTTTTTGACAATCACCTAGATACCTTGACATGCCTTGCACTGCAACTGGCTATGTCCCTCAACCACTGTTCTCTGGTTGCTGCTGACCCACTGTTCTCTTTGTGCTTGGAAGACTGACAACCTTCCCACTGAGAATCAAGTCACTCTTGTGAACTCTTTAACATCAAAACAATCTGCTCTCTAATGGATGCAAAAGCTTTCCTGCAACATCTTGTCACAAACCAAGAAAACCATCAATCTTGAAAACAAATTTATACAAGACTGAAAAATGATGCCAACAAAGTCTTTTTTCTCTTCAAGCAAATGGTCACATCTTGCACTTCATCAAAGCACATGGCATTTTCCTGTATCTTGGTGTACTCAAAATCAACTTACAAGCCAACAAACACCATCGACTAAACATAAGTCAAAAAACATGATCGACACAACATAGTCATCAAGGCAACATCGACACAAGTTGAGACTCATTTGAAACATATCGACCTTCCCAAAATGACAAGTGGACATTCATGATACACAATCATGTTAAAATCATGAGTCACTCATAATGAACTGTCAGCAAGTTCACTGTTTACACACACAAAAAAAAACACATGTATGTGCATAGCTCTTCAACTCTCCTTCAAGTACAAACATAAGTACATAAACCCAAAACATATGGGTACATAAGATCTGAATATGAAAAAGATATATGGCTGTAACAAGTGAGCATCATATCCCTCTTTTACATCCTCCTGGTGAAGTTGTGCAACAAACAAGAATGCCTTCAAACGAATTGCATTCACATGCAACTTGCATCATACAAATTGTGATAAACTGCTGCAACTTGTCATACTCTCAACATAAATGGCTACAAAAGGCTGAAATGTGCATTTACAACAGAAAATGCAAGCCTTACTTGCTCAAGAAATCCAACCATTTCTTACCAAGCCAACTCAATGGTGAATTCTTCTGCTGAAAATCGTCTTCTTGTGAATCATCTTGACACACATCGATGATGGAATCTCCTCTTCCATTCATGCCAATCTCTTTATCCATCTTCTTCTTGTGTTGTGGATGAGTGGTTGGATGCAATGTCCAACATTGGTCAATGAGATGACCCCTCTTCTGGCAACGAGTGCAAATCTTTTGCATCCTCTTTTCAAGTTGTCTTTGCTTGTAAAATTTCCTGAAAGTGGTCAATCTTTTCCAACATTTTGAAATATGATGGTTATATAAACCACAATATGTACATGGATTTTTTCTTCCATTTTTACATGCAAATTTATCTTGCTTAACATAATCAAAAGCAACTGAATGATAGGTAGAATTATACCTTGAACATTCACCTTTATCGCCTCTTTGAGGAGGTGAATTTGAAGAGTTACAAGCTCTACTTTGAAGACCAACAACAGTGTTCTTGTCCTCATCGCTGTCACAACTCTTTCATTTCACACATTTGCATTCATCTTGAACACATATTTTGCATGCTTGAGGGATTGAACTTGCAACAAAAGTTCTTGAACTTGAAACAAAATTTGTTCTTGGAACTGTTTCTCTTGTCTCCTCAACTTTGGAATTTGCTCCATCTTCCTGTTCATATCCAAGACCACAATACTTGGGCCTCTCCTCAACAACAATAGGCTCAACAATGCATTGTGCATGCTTGCCTAAACCTCTACCTTCATAGCCCATTTTTAACAATAACTTGGACCCTATTCCTCTTGTGTGATTTTCAAAAACACCAAACCATTCATCTTGAGAGGAATTTGAAGATAAACTAGCATTACATACCTCATGTTCATGCATGCACTTGGTAAGGGTTTCCTTTGCCTCATGGAGTTGAGTCTCCATCTCATGCAACTTTTCAAGAAGTTGGTCTTTCTCCTCCTTCATGTCCATCAACTGCTCTTGAAGGGAAATGCTCTCTTCTCTATCTTCCCACAACTCTTGTACCATATCTCTCATGGTTACAAACTCCTTCAACATCTCTTTGTCAAAGAACTTGTATAATGAAGATGTATGAGAACTACCAATGTTTGAATCTTCCTCCATCCTTGCAAGATATCAAACTTCAACAAAAAACTTGCACAAATACCAACAACTAAAACTCTAGCTATTAATGGCAATCACATGAGCAAAACAAACTAAGCTCTGATACCACCTGATCTGAAAATACTGGGCTGACTTGTTATGCTATGCAAGCACCCTCTATTCCATTTAAATAAAATTTATAGGACCTTTCTCAATGTGTTAAAATATGTAAGATAGATTATGTGCCAAGTTTATGCATCTTCTTTTTAAATGTTCATATGTGAGGTCTTTATAAGATTAAATATGTTGTTTTCATAAAAACATCATCAAAAATAACTTGTAGCAAATAATAACCCACAAAACACTCACAACAATAACAAGATGATAAAGGAGTTCACCCCTCTCTGGGCTACGTCTCCCTGAGCCTCCTTCAATGGACTTGACTCTTTGGGATTAGTTTGTCAAAGATTCTTTTACAAGATGCTGCTTAACTCCAATGGATTTTTTGACTATACCATTGGGATTAGAATACATAAAAACCCCAAAAATGACTAATAGAACTTTGAAAACGGATCTTGGCTCATCTGGGCATGGCCTCTTCTACATGTGGCTTTGAGCTTCCCTGAGCTTCCTTGTGGAAAAAACACCTGTAAAAGTCCTCAAATGGATTTGAAACCTATCCCAATGTGTTCAGAGCATAACCATTAGCCAAAAATGACTATTCAGTCACATAAAACATACTTGGGCTCATCTGAGCATGGCCTCAATCAATGAGGGCTTCAAGCTCCCTGGAGCTCTCTGAAACTTCAATGGTGAAAAAACTACAAAATAAGTCTTCAAATGACTTTGAAAATAATGTCAATGGATTAAGAACGTCCAAAAACCCCTAGCTGGGCTTTTTCGGCACCTCATTTGGCCAAAAAATGAAGAAGATAGACCTCCTGCCATTTTCTTCCTTCAAGCTTG
>ML799820.1:143209-158358 GCA_009831015.1 Picea engelmannii | reverse complement strand
CTTCAGGAGATGGGGTTGAGCAGGGAGAGTCCCCTCCACCGGACACTACTTCAGAGAGGAGGAAGCCCAAGTGGCTTCAGGACACTTTGAGGGAGGCACAAGGTTCAGTGGGGAATCCCAGATAGGCAGTGAGGAAGAGTAAACCTCCCAAGAGGTTTTGCAGCTACATCGCGATGGTAAGCAGTATTCGGGAGTCTGAGCCTTCCACTTTTGAGGAGGCCACTGGTAGACAGGTATGGAGAGATGATGCCATGATGGAAGAGTACAATTCCATCATGAAGAACGATGTCTGGGAAGTTGTTCCTAGACCTGAGGGGAAGTCAGTGGTGACTTCCAGGTGGCTCTATAAACTAAAACATGCTGCAGATGGCAGCATTAAGTACAAAGCTCGCTTTGTGGCTCGGGGGTTTTCACAGGTTAAGGGAGTCGACTATGATGAGACCTTTGCGCCAGTTGCTAGATACACTTCGATCAGGGCAGTGATCTCCATTGCAGCAGAGATGGGTTGGAAGATCCACCAGATGGATGTGAAGACCGCATTTCTGAATGGTCTTATTGAAGAGGAGGTGTATATTGAGCAGCCATTGGGCTTTGAGGTCAATGGGAGAGAGTCTGATGTGTGTAGATTGAAGAAGGCATTGTATGGGTTGAAACAAGCTCCCAGAGCTTGGTATTCTAGGATAGATGCCTATTTGCAGCAGTTGGGTTTGAGAAGAGTGAGGCGGATCCCAACCTATACTTCACTATGGTTGGAGAGGATCCTCTCATTCTTATGCTATATGTGGATGATCTTTTCATTACAGGGGTAGAGAGACTCATCAGCAGCTGCAAGGAGAGCCTTGCTTCAGAGTTCGAGATGACTGACATTGGACTGATGCATTACTTTTTGGGATTGGAGATTTGGCAGGAGCATGGACACATCTTCCTGGGACAGGGGAAATATGTGTGTGACATTCTGAGCAGATTTCAGATGGGGGATAGCAGGCCCATGATCACTCCCATGATTACCAACTGGAAGAAGCTTCATGCTTCTGAGTCACAGTTGGTGGATTCCACTTTGTATCGTCGGTTGATCGGGTCATTGATGTATTTGGTCAATACTAGGCCAAATATTTGTTTTGCTGTCAACACTCTCAGTCAGTGCATGGTGGAGCCTAAGAGAGTGCATTGGGTGGCAGCAAAACATGTGCTCATGTATCTTTGTGGTACAGTAGATTATGGTCTGGACTATCGGAGAGGAGATGGAGTTCGTCTGGTTGGCTATACAGACTCGGATTGGGCAGGATGTGTCGGTGACAGGAAAAGCACTTCAGGGTGTTGTTTTGGATTGGGATCAGCATTTGTGTCTTGGTTCAGTCGGAAACAAAAGTCAGTGGCTTTGAGTTCTGCAGAGGCTGAGTATATGGCAGCCAGTCAGGCCAGTTGTGAGGCCCTTTGGCTTCGCAAGATGCTGGTGGGATTGTTCGGTGTGCAGTTGAGGCCTATTGTGATTTACTGTGATAATCAGAGTTGCATTAAACTCTCGGAGAATCCAGTTTTTCATGACCGGTCTAAGCATATCGAGGTTTGTTATCACTTCATCCGTGACTATGTTCAGAAAGGAGTTGTGGAGCTACAATACATATCTACAGAGGAGCAAGTTGCAGACATACTCACCAAGGCATTGGGCAGAGGCAAGTTTGTATTTTTCAGGAACAAGCTTGGAGTGGTGATTAACACTTTCCTCGGTAAGAGGGAATGTTAAATTTTTAATTAAATAAAGTACCTAGGCAAGTGTTTCTCATCCCTACGCGCCTAAGGGGTGAGAAAGTGCATAATGTGGGCCCTAGTCATTTAATTTGTGAGATACAAATTAAAAGGTGACTTTATGACTTTAGTGAGGGTGAATGAAGAGACATTTAATCTCAGCCATTGGATTAGAAAACTCCTCACCTACCTCATGAGGTCGATTAGGGTTGGAGGGCGCACCCATTGTTGGGTTGTTGATTCATTGTTGAGAGAGCAAGAGAGAGCATTTTCGAGTTTGGAGAGGAAGCCATTTCTGCAGAGCTAGGGCACCCATTCCAAGGCTGCAAACTAGCACATAAATCGAGGCAGCAAGGACAGCATTGAAGGCAGGCCGTACTGTACAGATTGAGCAGGCCATATAGCAAGAAGAGCAGGCACAGAAATCGAGGCAAGGTACAGTTCGAGCAGAGAGGTTGTACTTTACAGATTTTCGAATTTCGTACAGCAAGAACAAAAAAGGCACGGAAACCAAGGCAGAAAGTACAGTCTGTACTGTATGGATTATGTACGGTCCGTACGACTAATATTCAAACACAGATTTCAAGGTGAAGGCATTGTGCTATTTTCTGGAAGTTTTGGCACGTTTCCCAATGCAGTCGTATAGCATTTATTGCACTGTTTTGCGCTGAAGCAGTTGGCACGAATTTCAAGGTGAACGTACAACATTTTTGGAGACACATAAATCAAGGAGCAGACCTATATTTGATTGCAGAAAATTCTGGAAAGAATTTTGAGTTTGGCTCATTTTCCTGTGTGAAGATTTGGCACGGTTGTCGATATAAGTTTGTCATTTAAATTTCTGAAGATGAATATGCTGTAATAGAATTCTCTGAAGCTTCTAAATAATAAAAATCTCCCTCTCACTGGTTTTCCCCTTGTGGGTTTTTCCAGGGTCAAAGTTAGACCGAAAATATCTGTGTCGATATTTTCTGAGTTTTATGCACTGCTGATATTTTATTTCTGCGTTATAAACGATGTTCAAAATCCTCATGTTTCAGTTCTGAAATTAATTTTCTGCTGTGTTTTATTTGCTGATATAAAACTGGGTTTGGACATTTAACATTGGCTGAAAAATTGGCGAGACTGAAACTGGGTTGGGGTCCGAAAAATTTACATCATGTTCTTGTTAACACGAAGGAGATATACATGGGCTTTATTCTAGTTTGGCAGTGTTGCAACTATTGGTATCTGCAAAATATCAGAGGGTCAATAAACTTGGGGATTTTGGAAAATCTGGAAAATATCAGCAAGCATTTAAAAATATTAAAATAAACTAAATTGTTTTTTGGCGTGTATCGCGATATTTTTGAAAATCACCATTTCAATAATTGTTGCCTTGATTTATCTGTAGGGAAGAATTAATCAGAAATAGTGTGACATTCCCAATAAATTGGGGATATTTGCAATGCTGATTTTTATTTATTTATTTTTGAGATACAGCCTCTTATAGTGATCAGCTACTTTTGGTATCCTTATGCATAGAAAGTTCTTTTTGTCAGTAGTTTATCTATTTTCATCTCGACTGTCCAATCTTGTAACTTGCATATTTTATAAATATGTGTCCATGGTTAATCCACAGTTTTGAGACTCAATTCTCTTATTCTCTTGTGAGACATCTCTCTTATTTTGCTTCCATTGTGTACTTGTAAATTATTTTCAAAGCCTATCCACCTGGATTAGTTTGATATCAGAGCTTCATTT
Organism: Picea engelmannii; assembly: GCA_009831015.1. Lineage (NCBI taxonomy): Eukaryota > Viridiplantae > Streptophyta > Pinopsida > Pinales > Pinaceae > Picea > Picea engelmannii. The sequence goes on along the minus strand of ML799820.1, from coordinate 154,869 downwards.
CAAGTTCTACCTGGGTTCTTCAAAGATGGCCTCTGCGGCCAGGCTTATGCCACAACTCTGGTTCTCTTCAAAGCTTTCCTCTGGGCTGGATCTACAAGTGATATTTCATGACTCCCTGTTTTTTCAGGTTGCATCTTCAGCTATTCAATTGACATTTCTGTTTTGCACTTTTGGTTTTTATTTTTCCCTCTACAAGTGCTACCAGATCTTGGCAGTGTCATTCTGAGTCAGCAGCCTCTCTCCGCCATTGATAGACAAGTTTTAGTACACCAATGTTGTGTGTTCCCACTGGCAGCTCTATTCTGCTTAGCGCAGATCCCTGGCTGTTGTGTGTAGTGTTCCACGAAATCCCCTGGCTATTCTACATACATACCATGTACTATTCCAAATTGTGCTTTCCTGCTACTATGTGATCCAGAGAATGCTTTTCACCGGACTTGGGTGACTCCATAACTCAGACTTTTGTGTTACTGCAATTTTTTTGTTGTTCGCTACTATCCATCAAAGAATATTTTTTTACTCAAGTTATCTTTCATTGCTGTCACAAGACTTTCAAAACAAAACAAAAAAAATTGTTGTTGCAACTTCCGTCCAGTATTATGGATAACTTTGAAGATGAGCTGCCAGATGTTCAAGAAATTCCCAATCTAATTTAGCTTCTGGCCCAAGAATTGCAGGAACATCAGTAATCTCAAGAATTTCAAGTGAATATAGTAAAGTAGACAAAAGACTTCCACGCCAAACTAGTGAATGATACGATGAAACAACGCCAACAAGCCTAGGAAATCCAGGCCAACATGATGAGTGAAATTGCAAATCAACGTTAGGGGGTGTTAGTACAAATTTCCACCCTCCAATTGAGCTGATGTAACTGATATTTCAACGATGAAAACTTGGCTAATTCAAGGAGAAAATCCCCAAGTTGTTGCTGGCTAGACTCCTCTTTGTTTGGGCTAGTGTTTGCTAGCCTCAGGGGGGAGTCCCTAAGGTGATTTGCCCCTGTCCTACGTCTGATTTTTTGTGTCTAATGACAAAAAACAGTCGTTATGTTTTGGACAATGCGTTAAAATTGTCCAAAACAATTTGGAAAAAATAGTTTGTTTTCTTGGAGGGATCCTGCAGGGTTAGCACATGAAATATAGACGAGAAATACAGAGAGAAACTACTCAAAACTTCAATAGAAACCAGAATGAACAGCAAGGAAAGTGACTAATCTAATTGCAAAAATTCACAAAGTGTCATCGAGAAAAAAGGTTAGAACACAAACATAAAATCTCTTTATTGATAGGCTTGCAAGAGGGTTGGTTGTGCCACAATTGACAAGTCCACAATCGGTACAATGATTACTTTGCTCAAAAAAGAGTTACTAGACTAAGAATGAGAGAGAAGAATGATAGAAGAAAAGTATGTTAGCTGCTGCAATATCCAACCAATAACCAATGAAGACCATCCATTATATATAGGAGAGGGGTGTGAAGAAAATAGTAGTTAATGTGCATGAGGGAATAAGTGTGAGTGAGAAATTTAGGAATTAATGTGCATGAGGGAATAAGTGTGAGTGAGTAATGTGCATGGGTGAGTTATGAGTGAGAGTGTATAGAGGATAATTTTAGTTGTCCAACGCATGTTAGATCGCTAAATTTGGCCAAGGGATGAGGGAGTTATGATTTAAAGAGAAATTCGCCCTATTTTTTGGGGATTTCATAAAATTTAGGAATTTAGGGAGAATTTTTAAAAATTGATTGCATGGAAAGTGAGAGGAATAGAGTGAAAAAAATAGCTTTGAGTGGCTAAACTTTCTCCAGACAATGCCACCTCACCCATGCACCACCTCTTTAGCTTAATTAATTCTCATTTACTACATAATCCTTGGAAAATGCACCCTTGGTCCATGATGCCATGCAGATGCCACATCATCTTGATACTCTACCATAGGTCGAAATCTAAGCCTACCACTTGTCATTGTTGGAGATGACGATGCCTGCTAAAAATATAAATTCCCAAAAATAGTCATTCGGTCCCAGAAATTTGAAACTTGTCGAAACTGACCCAAACTCTCCACAAATGCTCGGAATGACTAGGAGACCACCATCATGTGTCTACTGTTAAAAATAGAAAGTCCTCGCATGTCCATGATATTATACTTGTTGGATTTGATTTTCCGCAAGGAATCCGAATCCACAATCATAATCGACATGTGAGCCCAGATGCTTAACCTGCTAAAAATAGAAATATATGCCAAATCATCCCGGAAAAGGCCCAAAATACTTAGAATGTCTCAAGGATCAATAATATGTGCTCGGAATCTGAATCTAGGGTTGGGAGCTCAAACTGCTAAAAATAGATAGTTCTTGCATGTCACCTCAAAAAGTGTTATTGGACCTAGAATCATGCAAGGACCATGCCTGTGTGCTTAGAACTGCTCCAAATTGTCAAGAGACCCACTCAAATCGTGTCTCATAAAAAGTAGCAACACCTACTATATGTAGACATCTCTCTCAAATGCATGGGAAACCAAGCTAACTCTAACTCTGAATAAAATAACCTTGTACGGTTCATATACCTGCCTGTGATGTGAACCAACCTCTGTGCTAAGCTCTAGGAGAATCTTAGAATGCCAGCCAAAATAGTGCATGTTCGCTCTTAACCTGCAAGTTTTTCAAGGATCAAAATCTAGGGGTTAATAGGGGGTTTATGTTTGAATAAATAATGGGACAACATTATTAATTCCTTATCCAACAAATACCTCCACAATAGGGAAATAATCCCACAATTTCTACTTACTCAATCGATGTTCAAATTGAATACTGGGATATGCATCTCACATTTCAATGGTGTATTAAATGGAGAAAAACTTAATGCATGGCTTTGTCGTCTTGAGATCCATTTCCAGACCCAACAAATTTAACTGGTGGGCGGAAAATCATGATCATTGTGGTTTAGATGGAAGACCAGGTACACATAAGATGGCAGTCCCATGTCTAGCGTCTTGTAGATATCAATAAACAACCCATTTAGCAATAGGGCAATTTTAGGGTCATTATTTGCAAGAGATTTTATCCTCTTGGATACAAAGACTACATGATGATATAATGGCTACATGACACATAATTCAATGGAAAAATGGTTCAAACAATATATTGATCAATTTAATAAATTGTCTATCAAATTACAAGTTTTAGATTCAAATGAGACTCTTCAATTGAAGTTTAGTGACATATTGTTTCTTGCTCTTTGGAAGGAAATGAAATTTTTAAATATAACTTCTTTGGAGTAAGCATTCTAGGTTGTATTAAAAATCAAAGGCTGATATCCAACAGGGGGCTTTCACATGAACAACCACAACAAATCAAGGCTTGAACTCTTGAATCTTCCTCTGCTACTTTTGTCACTTGTCCAAAGACAACAAATCAAGGCCTAAACTCTTGAATCTTCCTCTGCTACTTTTGTCACTTGTCCAAAGAATGGAAAAAGCAAGTACAAGAATGTTAATTTCAAAGTAAAAGAAAATAGTGTACACTCATTGGATGTATGGGACAACTTTGATGAAGAATTCATAAGAAAAAGTTTGACTAGGCAAAGGCTTTAGTTATACTAGAGCAGTTTAAAACAGTAAGGCAAAGGAAGAAATTGCACTTTCAAATCCTATTACGTATGATCCTCACTTCATAGTGAGTATGTGATTCTGATTTCAGTCAAGCTTCTTTTATTTTATCACAATGACTAGGAAAAAGACAAGTTAGTTCAAATTATTATGGAGAATGGTATTAAGAAGAACTTGGAATTATAGAGATTGGTCAACATATAAGAATTGCCTAATATGCCACATTTGGATCAATACAACCTTACTAGGGTTAATAATTTAGGCAAAACATTAAAAGTGCCTAATAAGCCACATCCACATCCACATCCATGTAACCTTACTTTAGCCATAATGTCCTTGATCAACACAGTTGAAATCACATTAGAAGTTCCTAATAAGCCACATCCACATCCATGTAACCTTACTTCAGTCGTAATGTCCTTGATCAACACAGTTGAAATCAATGTCACTAGTGGATTGTTAAGATTTGTTTTTTGAGATACTTAGCTACATCAGCCATGATATATTCAATATTCACAAATTCAAGGCAACTAATGAAAGCACTATCTACACTCTTTCACATGCAATAGAAAGTACTCTACTATTACCATATTTCTTAGTAACAATGAAGACACTCTCATTCCATAGCAAAAGACTTAAATACTAACTTGGAAAGTGTATACCGTTGGATTGACAAAAACATGGGACAACTTTCTTGAAGTAGGGAGGAGAAGATGATGCATAAATAGTCTATTGGAGGGACATTTCTATAAAGATGAGTTAGTAGACCTACGGGACAACAAAAACTAGATTTTGCATAAGCTTGAAGCTTTGTTAACACAAGGCTCAAGGTCGTTACAACATTACATTTGTTAAGAGCTCAACATGTCACTGAGAATTGAACCCAGTTGGAGAGAATAACAATCATTATTTCCAACCACCCAAACTAAGACCCAATTGACATTATAAAAATGAGTTATATTTTAGGTTAAGTTCTATAAATAATTGGAAATTGTTTTTGTCTCCCATCAACCATTTTGTAACATATATAATTTAGAAAATTATTTTCATGGTTACACATATTTATAAGATTTGATTATTGTATTCTTTTCTAAAAACTTTCTTTTATGTTGTTTCCATATAAGTTTGCTCAAAATTGTTTTAGTTTTGATTTAACATTGTTATAGAGTTATATTTTTTAATTAAATTTTAATCAAAATTTATTTTTTCTCCAATGCTTATAAGGAAATTTTTAAATACCTACATTCAATTATATTTATTGCCACAAAATTAGTGTTTTGGGGCACATATATCTCTTTTCATTGGCAAAAACATATACATTTTAATGGTGTCTTTTACTTGAACTTCTTGATTCTTTGCAAAATATCTATCTGCTTGCGTAGTGTCAATTCAACAATCTATGATTACATCTTTTTCATGGAAGTTTGTGTAAATATTATGAATCTCTCCACGTTTGAGTGATGTTTACAAAGAGCATTTGTATTATGTACTTCTGCTTTATAAATTATAAAGCAAGTGACGTTATTTTATATGAATTTGCTTATGTGTTATTTAATTAATTTTTTTTTTTCAAAGTACATGTTTCTTGTAGTAAATATACTAGTTGCCTATTTATGTTGAAGTGAAATATAAAGAATTGTTTTGTTTTGTTTTTACAATGAAATAACATTTGATTGTATTAATATTTCAATACATAAAATAAAAGATATAAATAACAATAAACAAGCTTGCAATAAACTTAGTCATGTGCCATATTTAGTGGAAAACTTCTAATGATCATCTTAATATGTAAGAAGCTTAAGACATAGCAAAAGGAGAACTAATAGTGCCCTTTGTCTTTAATTTTTTAGTTCCATTGATTAATGGTTGAGATTTGGTTAACTAGTGTTTATACCATGGCCTCTACATTGACATGGATATTTGCAGCAACTTAGTTCTCATGAGAAATAAGTTGCTGCAAATATCCATGTCAATGTAGAGGCCATGGTATAAACACTAGTTAACCAAATCTCAACCATTAATCAATGGAACTAAAAAATTAAAGAGAAAAAGGGCACTACCCCACTACAACAATGCAAAGGGTGAGACCCTAACAACTTCAACCCTAGTAGAGAATAACCATGACAACAATAAAAGGAGAAGACACGATCATGAAAGGATGGGCTTGAATGAGCCTTCTTTATAAGCATTTTCCTCCGGTACCTTTGTGGACTAAGAAATTGCCCAATCCATACTCATGTTAATGCCAAACCCTTGCAACACAACAATCTTGTAACACTCTTACCAAGAAGATGAAACAAAGTTTACATATCATACTTAACTAAATAAATAACAATGTCCTTTGATTGCCCTTATTTGCAATGTCTAAGTAAGATGAGGTAGACTCTTGGTTGTGTCTATTGCTCTTATTTAGACCATATCATTTACCATCTTTAATATTAATAGTAATCGTAAATTCCACAATGTTATGCATATAGATAAGCAATCCACCCTATAGTAATAATTTCTTTAAAAGTGATTCTTAGTGCTAACAATCCATTCTTTTAGAGTTAATGCTTCAAAATGGTACCAAATCCATTTGCATTTATCAATATTATTGTTGATTGCTATATTTAAAAACAATCTTTAAATATAATAACTTGTAAAAAAAAATGAGTGGATTTTAGCACTTTCAGTCGGTCACATTTTATATAAATATAAACCTAAATAAGAATTGAATGTAAATGGAAATTATGTTCTAAACAAATTGAAATCAAGTATGCTTGTGGATTTTCAAAATAGTTATTTTATTGTTGACAAGGAGGAAAATCAATTATTATTTAATAAAATTAAAATTAGAGTTTTCTTGTCATGTAAATTGACTCTAAGAGTTGTATTTCATTCATAATTACAAAGAGTGTCAAGGGAAAACTAGTTTCAATTGTATTCCTAGGATATTAGTATATTAAGTTATTGCATTGCCATCTTAAGTCAATTTTATGGTTGAATGATAAGTCAATTGGGTTGGTGAGCCACTCATAATCACATTTTCATTTTGTGAAATATATCTTAAAGTTGATCAACCTCCTTGCACTATAAAAATGTATCGCCTCTAAAGTAATTATGTATAGTTCATCGTTACATGTATTAATTTAATGTTATCTTATTTCTTTGAAGATATATTTATACTAGATGTAACAAATTGAAATCAGGACACCACATAGTGATATTCAAGACACATATCTCTCAATGTGTTGTGCATGTGGTGTGTGTGTACTTGAAGTATGTAACATATTTTGTTGATTGTGAAACTATACCCTAGTGAAATATGGTTGGAATAGAGGATGTGAATAATATGGAAGAGTTTGGTAACAAGACACTAGATATATATGATCTAGAGCACTACCTTATAAGGTTAGGAGGGGGTTGTTAGAGGGGTTTTCAAAGAGAGAAAAAAGTATCAAATTGAGATTTGTATGTAGTGCATCAACCTATAGATATGTGATTCCCATTGCTAGTTATCAAGCAATTCAATAGATAACATATGTACAATAAGGAAACTTTCGTGTGTAAATGTGGTAGTGAATTTTTGGCTAGCTAGTGAGCTAAGTGTCCATGCACATATTGTAAAGTTGAGATTGATGACATTAATGTATGTATTGTAAGAACCTATTTAAAATTAGGGAGATATTGATCAAACATTAGTCGTTAATGTCTCCAAATATTAATTTAGTATCTTATTCGACTGTCTCTGGCAGTGTATAGCAATGAGTTAGCATTGACTTTCATATTAGTTTTATGTTGACTTGAAAAATGTGTATAAATTTTAATGTTGAACATAACAAATAAAAAAAATTGTTTTTCAATATAACAAAATTAGTATTTGTATGACCCCTGATTGGTCAATAAATGGATAGTCTTATTAGAGCCTTCGCATAACTCAAGGCCTCACATTAATGGTGAAGTATGGAATTCCCAACAATCACATTTCAAATGTTCCATCAACATGAATGCATCTCCATCATTTATGTTATTAGCTTCGAAGGTAGTGTATCGCAACGTGCTGCACTTGTTATAATAGTATTATGTGAGAAGAATTACCAGTTGATTAGGTAAGTAAACTACCTATAACCTTATGCAATAGATAAATAGAGAAAACAAGATGACCAACTTTGCACTTTCATGTTGCATATCTTCACCTATATCTTGTCTTTGATGTCCTTTTTATATGGTGTAAATTGATGTTTGTATTGTTGAGAGAGAGAAAACATGTTATCAATATCAAGTTTTCTTTCTTTTTCAATTGAAAGATTGTAATAAATTAATATGCCTCAAAGAGGATAATTCTAGCTACACAAATTTGAACTTAGTTAGTTTTTGTTAAATACAAATAAGAAGTTATACTAAAACAAACTAAAAAGCTACCTAATTTTTCTTGTCCTAGATTAGGGATTAGTAGACTTTATTTTAGAAGTAGATCAAAATACACCTTTATCTTGTATTTCTAGTAAGATATCCACCTTATCTAGACCTCTAAGTGGAGGAAGAAACAACATGCAAGATCATCCCTACCTTATATATATATAGTCCCTACAAGACTTCTCCAAGAATAGAATAGAGTGCAATGAATTATGATAAATCAAGGGAGGAGAGAGCTCTTGATTTATCATAATTCATTACACTCTATTCTATCCTTGTATTGTCTTGGAGAAGTCTTGTATATATATATATATATGGAGGAGAGAGCTCTTGATTTATCATAATTCATTGCACTCTATTCTATCCTTGTATTGTCTTGTAGGGAGCAAGAGACTAGGGTTCGTGAGGAAACTCTAAGAGAAGACAAGAAGAGAGAGGGAGAGAGATGTCGCGGTTGTCCTTAGAGAGAGTGCTCTTGTGTGATGCTAGGGTTTGTGCTATGCAAGCAAATCCTAGAGAAGAACATGATGTTGAAGGTGATGATGGATTGTCTCGTGGCTCTTGTTGTGGCATTAGGATTTCCACCCTAGTAGAAGACATGGAGAGTGGAGATAATGCCCTGCATGATTTAGTAGCCTTGTTCTTATGCAATGCATGGAATCTAGGGAAAAATCATGGAAAGCCTAGGTTGATGAGTCTTGAGCTCGGTGTAATACCTTGCTTGGAAGAAGACTCATAATCTTGATGTTCCATGGAGGTCTTGGTGCTTGTGTTGATGCAATACTTGAATACCTAGGGTTTGAGGACTTAAAGCCTAGGATGGACATGTAGATTTTTAAACTAGCATTGGAGTTGTATTGCCATGTATTTGTGTGATGCAACATGGCTAGCGTTTGTAAACCCCAAGGAAGAAAAGAGCGCTAGTGTGGAGTGTTGAAAAGTCAACAAGAAACATGTGTCTAATTTACTTTTCCCTTAAATAAATTGGACAATAAATATTAATCTATTATCTCATAATTACTTGAAATAATTAACTGAAATGGAAAATCAGTTAACTATGGGAAATTCGAGTTCAAAGGTTGGCTGGTAAGACATGGAGGTGACTTGAAGTTGTAACAGAGTTATAAGTGCAGTTAAGTGAGTTTAGCCCAGTTGTACTAGTTGTAACTAAACTTGCACTAGTGAGACTTCAGTGAATTAATTATTAATTAATTCAAATCAGTGAACTCACATGCAACTGAAGATTCGCCACGGTTAACTACATGCATGTCAGATCCAGTGGAGACCCACTTGAGATAACAGGTGAAGGGGACAGTTTGGCTATCAGTTGTGATTTGAGTGAAGTGCACTCTTGCAATCAAACATGCAGTGGATATGCTCATGAGCATGTGCAAAACTAGGCAATTCGAATTCATTGTGAGAATTCTAATTGCAGGGATTGTGCAGAGGCAGGTTGTCTGGACACAGAGAATTGGCACATGTATTTGTTGAGTTTTTGTATGACAGTGTGAGACGATTGTATTGTACTGAGAGCTCTTAGATTCGAGTTTTGTATGAGATTGTTTCATGATCCATGATATACATAATATATGATAGTGGGGTTTTTAGCTTTATGCTTTCTAGGTAAAACTTATGTGTTATGTGTTCTTGATATTTCACTTTGTGATCGTGGTTTAATTTTTGCAAGAATATTAGTAGAAGTGATTATGTATTTAACAGTGGCATATAATTGTTAGATCAGGAGAATCGCAGGAAATACTTAATTTGTATTGAAATTTCTACATGGTATCAGAGCCACGGAGCCACAGAAGTGAGGTGCGAAAATAATAATATTCTTGTTGGTCCCGTCTCTGGTAGGGTGTGAACCTTAGTACTGGAAACTACGCACATTTCTAGGAGCATAAATTCTCACACCCTACTCAAAGGAGAGGTGTGAACTTCATCAAGATTCTCGCAGGCTGCTTAAAGGAGAGGTGCGAACTTCCCTCACCCCACTGTGCATTACAGTGCGAACTCCCTCCAAGAGTTCGCAGGCTATACACAGGTGAGGTGCGAACTCCCTCAACAAGTTCGTAGGCTAGACATTGGTAGGGTGTGAACTTCCCTCAGACTTCTCTCAGGTGGGGTGCGAACCTCCCAGGGAAAGAGGGATTGCAGTGGTTGAGTTTGTGTTCGGATAAAATTCGAATTTGCAGGACTTTATTGGTGCTATAGTTGATTCAAGATCGAAATGTCTTTCAATGGCTTGAGTTTGGAGTAAGCACTCGAGGGCAGCTCGAACTACATTGCTTGGAAGGATAGGATGGAGGCAGTACTCGAAGCCAATGGCTTGAAGGAATACATTGACAAAGATGTTCCTAAGCCGGATGCGACATACACTGCAAATCTTGATGCATGGAAAAAGAAAGTGGCAAAGGTGAGGAGGATTCTATTGGAGGGAGTACGAGACCACATTATCTCAAGTCTCCATGGGAAAACCACACCACATGCAATGTGGAAGGTTTTGACGGATTTGTTCCAAAACAGCAATGACCATAGGAAATTGGTGCTCAAAGATAAACTCAGGAAGATCAAGATGGAGAAGAGCGACACCATTCCAAAATATCTCATGAAGTTTGTCCAATGTCGGGATGAACTTCGAAGTGTGGGAATAATAGTCGTTGTTGATGATTTGGTGAGCTTGGCTCTTCTAGGACTTCTCAACAGTTGGCACAGTTGTCAAGACTGTCAATGGAAGGGAAAAATTGTCATATTGGGAACGACTATGGTCGGATATAGTGCAAGAGGAGTTCAGGTGGAACACCAGAGATAGATCTTCATCAAAGCGTGATGATGAAGAGGATTGTGCTTTGACTGCCAAGGCAAGGAAAGGGAAAGGGAAGAAATTCCATTCAAAATCCGAATCTAAAGTCAAGAAGTTGGATTTGTCCAAAGTGAAGTGTTTTCATTGTCACGAACATGGGCATCTCGCTACTAACTGTCCGCGAAAGAGGAAGAACAAGACGGTTGATGGAGTTGCAACTGGTGAGGCTCTTGTCTCGCAATTTGAACTTGACTTCTCTTTGATCGCATGCATGGCTTCAAGTGCATCGGGATCAGTGTGGTATTTGGATAGTGGCGCTTCCTACCACATGACAGGAGATAGAGAGTCTTTAAGTGACTTGGAGGAGAAAGATCTCAGAATGCATATAGAGATGGGCGACGATGGATGATACAGTGTGACTGGTATTGGTAACATTACCTTTCAGAGGGAGTCAGGTAAACCATTTCAATTGAAAAATGTTATGCATGTTCCAGGTCTGAAGAAAAACCTGGTCTCAGTTGCAATGTTGGAGGACAGAGGCTATGATGTTGTTTTTAGCGATGGAAAAGCTTACCTGCGACATAAAGCAACGGGTCAAGTCAAGAAGATAGGGATTCGAGTTAAGAATCTCTACATGTTGGAGGTAGATGGTTGCGGTGCCATGATGGGCAAGGCAGAAAAAGTGGTGAGTCGGGATGAGAGCGAATTATGGCACAGGCGATTGGGCCATCTTCATCATGGAGCCTTGAAGATCATGCAACAAATATCTATTGGACTTCCAAGGGGAACACTTGCTCAGTTAGATCAGTGCAAGGGGTGCATCCTGGGGAAGTATGTAAAGTCCACTTTTCATGA